>CM010617.1:34084332-34390048 GCA_003430845.1 Xanthoceras sorbifolium
CTTTTGTTTCTTGTTCACTCTTTTACTGTTAATAGATTAAACTAGCTAGCATGTCTGTGATGAATTGGGTCTGGAAAATGTATTGATATTGACAATTTGACTGATAAATTGGGTGTGCTTGTGCTTGTGCTTTCACTGTTTTATGTCAATATGTATAGAATTTGAGAGTCAAGTTTTGGTGGGCGTGGTTGATTTTAATAGAATTATTATACACTCTGTGCAACTGGGTGTTTTGTGAAAATTGGATTTTTTAACTGGAAGATTGAGAGTAGGTATTGAGTTCTTTATACTGACTATTAACAGAGAATTTGTTAAGTGGCAGGGGATGTTGTCCGGAAAAAAGATGTTGAAAGAGCCCTGCGCGGTGTGAATTGTGTTTTCCATCTTGCTTCATTTGGGATGTCAGGGAAAGAGATGCTCCAGTTGGGTCGTGTTGATGAGGTGAATATTAGTGGGACTTGTCATGTTATTGATGCCTGCCTAGAGTTTGGGATCGAAAGGCTTGTCTATGTGAGCACATACAATGTTGTGTTTGGGGGCAAGAAGATTGTGAATGGCGATGAGACCTTACCTTATTTCCCAACTGATGATCATGTTGATTCTTATGGCCGCAGTAAATCAATTGCAGAGCAGTTGATTTTAAAGAGCAATGGCCGTCACTTCAAGTGAGTACTTGTTCTTCATTGCAAAATATTATGATGTGTAGCACCGTTTTATATGTAGGCTTTTTATTGAATATCTTAGTCGCAGCGAATGTTGTTTTGTGATGTTGATTGGTTGTCTAGCTTGTAATATCTATGACTAAAACTAGATGTGGGCTGTATAGGGAAAATAATGGGAAATGTCTTTACACCTGTGCGGTTCGTCCAGCTGCTATCTACGGCCCAGGTGAAGAGAGACACTTTCCAAGGATAGTGTCCATGGCGAAGTTAGGTTTGCTGCCATTTAGAATTGGTGAACCAAGTGTGAAAACAGATTGGATTTATGTGGATAATCTTGTACTTGCACTGATATTGGCAAGTATGGGACTTTTGGATGACATTCCTGGGAAATCAGGGCGCCCAATAGCTGCTGGTCAGCCATATTTCGTATCTGATGGTAATGATCCATTCATTGTTGAAATATTCATTTTCTGATTTTCGGATAACTGGTCTGCTTAACAAATTAAGTTTGGAAGGCTGCAAGGATTTTTCTAGATTTTGACTTCGTTTCTTCTATAACAGGTGATCCAGTCAATTCCTTTGAATTCATTGGAAATTTTCTCAAGGGTCTGGATTATGACTTGCCAAAGTCTCTCTTAGCTCTTCCCCATGCTCTCTTACTCGGGAGGATTTTCGCTGTTTTTTATTCAATTTTGTACCCATGGTTGAATCGGTGGTGGCTTCCTGAACCACTAATCTTGCCAGCTGAAGTGTACAAGGTCGGTTTCTATATGCCATTTTTTTTTCTGCTGAAAATAGTTGGAGAGTTATCTGTTGTCCTTTGTTGTGTGCCTAAAAATCATGTCAAAGGACATTTACATCTCAATCCTTTCTGTTTTGTTCCTCACACCAGTAAAGATATGGAGGTTTTCTCTGTGTGTGTGTGTGTGTGTATGTTTTCCATTTTTTCTCTCTTATTGGCATGCAGTGGATTATCCTTTTGGATTTGGTAATCAGATCGTATGTTGACAGGTTGGTGTTACCAATTACTTCTCTTACGTAAAAGCTAAGGAGGAGCTTGGCTATGTTCCAATGGTGACTCCTAGAGAGGGCATGGCTGCAACCATCTCATACTGGCAAGACAGGAAAAGGAAAAGTTTAGACGGGCCAACCATATACGCATGGTTATTTTGTATCATCGGAATGTCTTCACTGTTTGCTGCTGGTTACTTACCAGAAATTGGTCCCGTGCCACTCATCCGAGCTTTCAGTCTTTTCTTCTTTCGGTCAATGTGGACAATAAGGCTGGTATGCATGATATCCATAGCAGCACATATCAGCGAGGCAGTATATGCATGGTACCTTGCAAAGAGGGTGGATCCTGCCAATGCAAGAGGATGGTTTTGGCAGACTTTTGCTCTTGGGATTTTCTCGTTGCGTTTGCTATTAAAGAGAGCCAGGAAGTAAAGTCCAGGCACTTGTTTGTGTTATTGTAGTCTATATATGGATGTAAAATACTTGTGCTTGTGGTATTTCAAAATATATTATCTTGGTTCTCATGAGCTCGTCTAGGTACTTCATGAAAATTCTATCAATATACACAATTCTTCGAGCATGCAGGTCTTGCTAACAATCAGACATCAACCAATATCTTATATTCCATGTATGGATCAAAATGGCAGGAGCCACCAAGAACGCAAGGAGAAAGAAGCCAACAACCCACCAAACAACTTTAACGAAAATTCGAACAAAAATGAAGAGAATAAGAACACGGACAAATTCCGGTAAACACATGATGAACAAGGAACAACAGACAACTACAAGGAGACAACACAAGTCAAACTAAACGACCGTATCTCATCATCCTAAAAACTTCCTACAAGCATGAGCCACTCTTTCTAAACATCTATCAAACACCAACCTCAAAAGTACAAAGGACCCATCTCTACACTACCTAATTGCCACTTTCTAGCAAGCACCGAGGTCATTTGCCAAGAAAGCATTCTGTTTCTGTAGTCTTATTCAATTAAACTTACACAAGACTTTTAAATTACTACAAAATGGGTCTCTTTTCAAGGCCTATTAGATACTAACACAGCAATAGAGCCCATGCCCTACTACACAAATTAGCTAGAGACCTTTTGAGTTACAATGGGGTTTTTTACTTCCATGACATGCTTGTTGACATGCCCTGCGGGTGATTGTTATTGCAGGCACTTGTACTCTGATTAAGTGGACTACCAGGCCCACCTGAAGACTCGCTGAGAGTCCCACGAGAAGGTGGGCTGCTAGGTCCAGCAGAGACACCACCAGCACCAAGCTTTGAAGGGGCAGATAGAGGCTCCGATTGGTTATACGATTTTGTTTCTTTCTGTCCATCTGCAAAGAAACTCCCCACAACTACCTGCAATGGCACAGAAAGGAAATATTAGTTCCTACCAATAGCAACACTGTTATATTGCTCAACATTTCAGACCAGAAACCTTAGATGGATGGATAGAGACAGAGGGTATCTAAGAAAAGTTCAATATTGGTGTTGATGATATATATCATATTTCCCTTCCGGTCGACTTTTTCGAAGTACCTCAAAGTATGCCAACGTGATTAAGAAATGGGTAATTTTCAACAATGTTTGGCAAAGTCTTGCTGTGACTGCTGATAGAAAAGAAGAAGATACAAGTAACCAAGCAAATTCACCTGAACAGGAGATGCAGCAGTTAGAAGACCAGCCACACTACCACCTAAAACACGACCATCTGGCCCAGATAATGACACACTTAGTCCCCCAGTTCGGCTCCGCTGACCAGCATTTTCAGATAGCAAAAATGAACCAGAAAGTGATAGAATTTCAAATCGCCCCTGCATTTAATAGAAGTATACAAATTATAGAAGGGTGAAAAAAGCAAAAGCAGAATTGATTGGTAACATATATCATGTATAGCCAAGCCTATAGAATGAAGAAACGTCATCTTAGTAACCATCATTTGTTATAAAATGTCAATCACATTTCAGGATAGAGATGCTTCCACTGTGACTGGTTCTGATGGGACATTGAGCAGTGATAACAATTTCTCCAGAAACTCAACTTAGTCAGATGTGCAGGGAAGATATTCAAAATTTAAACACATTATTGGCACCATAAACAATACAGTAAGAAATTTGTCTGAAAGTAGTACTTTCTCATCAACAACGTTGTACAGTTCTACTCTTGACCATTAAGAAAGTGTAATATTCTTGCTTCGACTCAAATTTTAAAAAATAATAAAATAATACAAATTTACATTCCTTTTTTTAACTTTTGAGCCTGTGCTTCCAGAAATTCAATTTTATCAAGATACCATATATAACTCTGCATTAAGAATGATGAAGATAATGCTCAATTTTCTACCTATTGGGTTCGATGCCAGTGTGCTCTTGTCACAAACTACGAGACTTGAGGAATAAATAGTGTATAAACATGAAATATCATAAATACCTCTTTTCAGCAGATATTCATTTTCAACAAGTCAATTCGAATTAAGTTGAAGATTAATTATAATAATGTCTGCAAACTTACTTCTTAAATAGAAAAATTTTGACAGAAAAGATAAAGGGGTGCTAAAATAGAAGGGGAAAGAACACCATCATAGAGAATTGAATCCACTAGCCAGTATAGACTCAGACACGATCACCTTTCCAAACAAAACTAAAGACTCAACTACTAATCCATTTTAAACCAATATTACTGATAATAGTATAGAACTAAGCACGGCATTATGAATTTCATCAGCAGTCCCCAATGGTTGCCAGTGCTAATTATAATTAAGGCACTACGTAAAGAAAAACTATTAGAAATTTCACAAACCTCATAAGTTACAGTTCCACCCGATGTGGCTGCTTGGCGAAGAGTCACATTAGATATGGCTCCATTTGCTGAAAGGACACAGACAGCCTTGGGACCATTTTGAGAAAATGACATTATTTTTGACGATACATCCTGAAAAAACAGAGTATAACGTCAATTTCCGATATTTAATAACTAAAACATAAACAATATGCATGAGAATGTGTGCACATGCCAGCATGACTCCAGTGTGTACACGTGCATGTACAGAAAAGAGCAAAATAGAATTAAAGAAACTGTTACAGCATAAGCAAGAGCCACAATATCATAACATAAAGCATTTTTGATATCTAATAGAAATCTAACAAACAACTACATGACAAAGTAGCATTTTCTAAGTCATCTTTTCTTATATAACGGACACAGAAAAATCACGGATCACGTTTCCTTCACTACTTGCAATCCCTAATTAACGAACACTTGTCATGGTCAACGATTGCACATTGTAAGATACTCAAATATGACGCAACCTGACTACTGATAGTCTAATGAGATACGATCTGGGGCAAGTACTACACACTGGTTCTCTGGATTTCAAGATATAGATGTCATCCTTTAAATCAATTTAATACGATGAGCAGCTGGCCTCCACCATTTCAAAACATGTAAAGGAACAAAATAGCTATTAACTCCCACAAAAGAGCATTAAAATTTTGGTAAGCCTGTAACTAGTTTTTCATTTTCCATCTAGTTGTGGTAAAATAAACCAAACTATCACTAATGTGCTTTGCTTCATCAGCAAACAGAGAAATAGTCAACAAGGAATGAGCCCAAGTAGAAATAGCATCTGCAGTAAATGTACCAAACAGATTAGACATGTAACAGATTTCGGGTAGTGCACATTGGAATTATTTATCATCACATCAATAACAAGATACAACAGAAAGAATGGCATAAAATCATTTTTCATTTTTTTTAAATAGAAGAATATTAATGAGAACTCTAAAGAAAAATTAACAAAATTCTTTGAATGAATGAACAATCCTAATCAGAGTAACAATTATAAGGAAACAGTTTCCTACGGAGAAAATGCTTAATAAAAGTTTTGTAGGAACAACTTTTTAAAACTTTGTCATAAGCTAAGATTGTGTTTAGAAAAATCTAATAATATTTTTCTTACAGCTTTTAAGAACTTTAATTTATGAAATCCATCACAAGATAGTTAAACAATTTCTTGTAATTTGAATGTAAATTTTAAGGCACTTCCTCTCCCTCCAACATCTAAACTTCTCATTTTGCTCCAATAAAAATCGTGAAAAAAAAAAATGGCAATTACGATCAGGGATTCCAGCCCCCCGCCGCCCGCCTCCCAACCCCTTTCCTCTTCCATATCCCAAATACTGAGGTGAAAGTAAATAAGAAAACTCCACCAAACACTTCCATTTGACAACCATCATTAACAAACCTGCTCTGCCATTCTAACCACAGCTATTTTATATGAACGAAATGAACTCATCAGTCTCAACTTAAGTAACAATTACTTTTACGAGGTAAGAAATCTATTATATGGAACCACATAATTAATGATATTGTAAACCTCTTAATAAAGAGCAAGATAAACTAAGCGAACTTACAAGTTAGAATGTGTGGCTATGAAACAAACCAATTGGCTCCACATTTCCAAGCACTACCTTACCATTTACATTTTTAATAATTTTGATTTCACATTAATACAAGACATGACACTGAAAGAATACAATGATTAATCACATTACTTAGAATATATTAGTGATTGATCACAATAAATAAAGAACAAACATCTGCATTAAGAAACTATAATGGAACGAATCCTTCAAGATTCAACAAAATACACAAATTCTAATCTAAAAGAACGATTATTCAGTATGAGGGCTATGTATAATGCAATAAGAAAAATATAATATAATCTACAAGATTTACGAAGAGAAGAAAATAAGTATGAATGGCAAATAGAAACCTCTCCGGCTTTCACAGTGATAATATGTGGTGTAAATCCAAACCCTGCCGACCCTGAAACAGAGACATTTGTAAGGAAATTAAATCAAAGTGTAGTCATAACAGGAATATTGAAAGTTAAAAATAAATAAATAAAATTTATATTTATTATGAAAAGTAGACCCAATTAAGAAAATATTCCCCTTTTTATCTACCAATTTTTCTCAGGTTCACATCGCTAAAAGAAAAATTCTCAAATCAAATAAAATTTTGGAAAACAAAGGAACCTAATCATATCAAAATGCTTTGTATTTTCTAAAATGATATAAATAAAATAAAATAAAATATGAATATAAAAAAAAAATCTAAATGTAAAATTATACAGTGATGAATTCAAAATTTAAAAGCACTAGTTTTCATCATCAATGTGAAAAACATGAATGAAAACAACAGGTCAGGAGAATTCTACCAAACACAGAGTAGTACACCGAAGGGGCAGAAATGTAATTTTATAAACATAAGAATAATCTGTGGTCAGATCAAACAGATCCCCAAGTTCTTAAAAAAATGCCTTCCTTTTATTTTCTATTTTACACTGTTTTTAAAAAACATAAAAAAGCACTTTTTATTATATCAGCAGCAGAAAACCCATTTGATTCTCTTTGTCAGAAACCCAAAAACTAATAACCAAATTGAAAGCAAAAACAATATACAAGTGAGAACTCAGGAGACACAATCAGGACCAGAGGGAACGAGTCAAAGCAACTGTTTTTGTTGCCTTAAAAACCCAACAACAACAACACCAACTATAACAACAAACACAACATACACATCTCAAAAAAAACTATTCCAATCCCAACACCATATAGTGATTAATTCAACAGAGAAATAAAAACATAAAAATGACACATCAATAACCACAAAAACATACCCCGAGCTTCAAGTTGATGTTTTTTGCTGGAACCAGGTGGTCTGCCTCTGGCTTTCTTCAATGAATTCGGGGACGAAGGAGTTCCGGCAGCTATCGGGGAGGAGAACCCGCTTCCGCCGGATTGGTTGGCGTTCGCAGACGGAGGCTGCTTCGGCGACGGCGATGGCCCGAGACCCAGATTCATGGTGCCGTCCGGCCCGTACTTTCTCGGTCTGCCTCTCTTCCTCGGCTTCATTTGTTCACTCCCGATGTTCATGTTCAGGGACGGTGGAGGAGGCGCCGGGGACCCGTCGCCGGCACCGGAGGTGGGCTGGTAAGTGGGTGAGGTAGTGGTGACGATTGGCTTGTAGATGGCGGTGCCGTCGGCGCAGTAAGCTAGACGCATGTTCATCGGCGGCGTCGGCGGCTGCGACGACAGTGGATTCTTCTGAAAGCTGGCGTTGAAAGGCTGTTCTCTAGTTGTCGTCATCACATTGACTCCTGTCTCGGATCCTGACATTTATATTTCTTTCTTCTTCGTTTTTGAACTACAATTCCATGCAATCTCTGCAACCAAACTAACAACCAACAAAAAGAACACATAAAAATCAAAACTTTTTAGATAATCTAAAACAATCAAACAGAAAAAAAAAAATTACAATAATGTACAACAAAAAATTAAAAACAAAATCTAAAACCCTTGAAACAGTGAAGTCCCAGAGAGAGAAAATCAAAATTTAAAAGTTAGATCTTCAAAATTAAGATGAGAATTTGAACTAAAAAGTGAGCTTGAAACTAACCCAAACACTAAAAAATCTAGCTTGACCAGAAACATCGGTGAAATCTAGACAGAATCCAGTGAAAAAAAAAAAAAAACCCTAATTTACTGCAAAAAAAAAAAAAAAAAAAAGAAAGGAAAAACCCACCATAATTTCTTCACGAGCTTCGTTTTTTAAAAAAACTACAAATTTCAAAAAAAAAATTCAGGCTAAAAAATGTTTAATTATCTCTAACAAGCTGAGGAAGAAAGCTATTTTCCTACAGAATTTCGAATTTTCAAAAAAAAAATTACTGTTATTAAAAAATGAAAAAAGAAAATACACGAAAAAAAATGAAAAAAATATAGAAAAATAAGAATTAACTTACCAATAAATATGGAAAAATTATAAGAAGGTAAAGGAGAATTTGACAGAAGAAATTTAGGGTTTTAGAAATGATTTTTCTTTTTCCAAAAAAAAAAAGGGCAAAGAAGCTGCAAAAGAAATGGTGAATAATTTAGTTTATATTTTACTTCAGATATTGATTTTAATTTAATTTTTTATTTATTTATTTTATATATATACAGAGATTTCTCTTTCTTTTTCTCTTTTTCCATGACCTCCCTCTCTTTTTATTATTAAAAAAAGCAGGTAAAAAGCAGGCCAAATTTGCTTTCGTACAAAAAAGATAAATTTAATTATTTAATTTTGCATTTACTTCAACGCCTTGCTTTTTCAACTTTTACCCTCTTCTCTCGAGTGCAGATATCCCGTACTCGCTATTCCTACGGGACACGTGTTGAATAAATTTTGAAAAACTCTGGAGGCTTGACTAGCGGGTGAAGTAAATCGAGTATTCGAGTACTAGTTGGACCTGAGAGTATGGGTAGAATTTATGTGAATTTTGTATTTGGCGCTTGTTTTGTTTGTTTTCTCTTTTTTTATTTTTTCCTATTTAAGTTAATCATACACTAATTATAATAATAATAATAATTAATTTTTATTTAATTTTTTTTTGTTAATTAAAAGTAATAATTTGTGGGTGTTCACTTGGGTTGGTACAGGTGGTTGGTAAATTAAAAAAAAAATAGTAAACAATTAACTGAGTCTTGAAAAATTAACCAAAATTAGGATCATATTGCCAACACAATATTGCCTTGTACCTACCCAAGAGAGATTGTTTGTTTGGTAACTGAGAAAATAAAATAACAAAATTAGAAAAACACATGGGAAAATTATAAAATGGTAAATTTTTTTTTTTTGCAAGTTTTGCAAAATTTGGGATTTTTAACTAGATATCTTATGTGTAATTGTAGTTACCATCAAAATTTTAATTATGTGTGCTTGCCAAAATTGTGGGTTATAATCTTTAATTTTTAATTTTAAATATAGTATTACGCTGTCAATATAAACATAAATAGAGATTAGTTTAAAATATATATTCAGATAATAAAATTTTTATAATATATTTTATATTTTTAAATAAATTACTAATTATGATGATATTTTTAGGACGATTTGTAAAATATCGTGAGGTTTAATCCATCTTTAAAAGTAACTTTTTTGTTTTTAGTTGTGTAAATATCCGGATTAAAGTTCCGTTAAAAATAGTTTACGTGATAAAAAAATAATTATTATAGATATTTTAATTTTTTATTATTTAAGAATTCATAAATTATAAATTAAAGACTAAAATATTTTTATATTATTAATTTTAACAGAAGTCAATTAACTACAAATCGAATTTTATCAAAATCGATTAACAACTTTCACTTAAATTTAAAATTAAAAGATTAATTTTAGAGGTGGATCGAACATTAAGAAAATTTTCATAAATTAACGTTTTTTTATATATAAATATATGATAGTAACAACATAATTATCAATATTAAAAAAGAAGAAGCTATAATTATTGTATATTTGAAATTAAATTTTTATTGAAATATTTAGAAAAATATTAATTTTCCCATAACGAGAGATATTTATTCCCACAATAAGAGAAAAAATCTATCCACACATATTAGAAAATATGTATTGTAAAATTTGAATCCTCACCGTTAAAGTGAAAGGGAGATATAGTAACCAATGAATGGTTGTGCGTGTCAATCTTACACTTAATAGTAGTATTGTAAATGACGAATTGCAATGGAGTACCGTAACGTTTGGCTATATTATAATGAAATCGTAAGTTTTGGTTTAATCACACATTAGTACCCTATTGTTAGTTGACTCAATCAAAAAACAAATGTTTGATTAAATTTTTTACCTGAAATGATAAAAATACCTCAGAGAAAAAATAAAAATAATATTAATTTTTAAAATTGAAAATTTTTTTAAAAAATTAAATGGATCTGTTTATTTAAAAAAAATAATTTTTTTAATTTTTTAATTTTTTAAATTTTAATAATTAATATTTTTTTAACTAGAGGTATTTTTATCATTTTGAATAAAAATTATAATTTAATTTTTATTTTTGATTGAATCAACTAACAGTAGGGTATTCATATGTAATTAAAGTTAAATTATTTTATTATAATATAATTAAATATTAAAATATTCTATTGTAATTCGTCATATTATAAATACTTAAAATTTAAGTTTAAATGATTGCTTTGTTATTTTAATTTTTTAATTTTTATTTTTTAGACATGAAGCAACAAAAATAAAAATAGTATTTGAAATTCACGGAGACCACAATATTTGGTGGGCCAGACAAAGGTCAGAGTTTGTCTGTCAGACTGTAACATGACTGAAATGGATTTTTTTAAATTATTATTATTTTTGACAAAAAAATAAAATAAAATAGAAATAAAGTGTGTTATTTTATTACAATATATATAATCTTCAAATTTATCAATTTGAAAATCTGAAATATGATAATATTATCTTATCTGTATATATTTTTGGCCGCGTGTATAAATATTACAGTACAATATTTTAAATTTAAATCGTAAATGGTATGTAAAAAAAAAAATATGAGTACATTATTATGAGACTAAAATACTAAAATATTACCTCATAAACAAACCTATAATTAACTAATTGAACTAAATTGGAAAGAAAAAAAAAACTATTTTTTCAAAAAAAATTTAAGAAAATATTATTATTTACTTTTTTTATTTGAGACCCAAACACCTAAAAATTACCACGCAAACAAACCGTTAATTAACTAACTTAACTAAACCGGAAAAAAAAAAAACCGATATATGTATAAACGGAAACCGATTACAAAACGCAATCTAAAATCCATGGCGTCTATTTCTTCACTGAATTCTCTGTCTCAGCGACCTCGCCATGGCTTCTTCAAAGCTTTCTCCAACCAGACAGGTTGGTTTCTTCAAAGCTTTCTCCAACCAGACAGGTTTGGTTACTATAAACCTTAGCGACCCTTTTAATATTACTTGTCATATTCACTGTTTCTGTTTTCCAATTTCTGTCAGGATTGAATAAACATAGAAAGCAAGCTGTTACTGTACTTGGCTGTAAACAACAACAAGAAAAACATGAAGAAGAACCACTGTAATTTAAATATGAGCTATTTGATTTTGTTTTCTGTGTTTTTTTTTTTTTTTTAATCATAATTTGTGGGTTTTGCTGGTTTCGAGTAGGTAACAGAGTTTGTGTTGAAGAACAAGAATGGTCTATGATTAAAAGAAGACAAGCTGTGTTTCAGGTTGCCTTGTCTGCATATGCTTTTCCTGCCATTGTTTCTAATGCGTTCGCGGCGGAGAATGGTAAATTCTTTCTATTTTGGTTATTGAATATATGATTGTGATTCTTTGAATTTGAGATTTTTTTGTGGTTGGTTTGTTTTGACTTTTGATCATTCATTTTCTATAAGTTGCAGTTGTTCTGGAAGATTTTCGTGTATATGCTGATGATGTGAACAAGTTCAAGATATTAATTCCCCAAGGTAATTAAATACTAATCCTGCATTTCTTGTGAAATCTGAACTTTGGTCTCTAATTTGACTTAAAAATGTTGACTGTCATGGGTTGATTTAGAGTTATGGTAACATTTTTGATGGTTTGTTGATGTAGATTGGCAAGTTGGAGTAGGTGAGCCTAATGGATTCAAATCCATTACAGCTTTCTACCCAGCAGAAAAATCTAATTCAAATGGTATTCCACTTAGTTTTATTGTGAATCCATGCATCATTTTTCATTTAACTTATTCAACATGCGTTGAATCTTAAATTGGTTGGTTTTAGTTAGCGTGGTAATCACGGGGCTTGGTGCGGATTATACAAGAATGGAATCATTTGGCAAAGTTGAAGCTTTTGCTGACACTCTGGTATACTTCTTTATTGTTTAATTTGTGTATGTACTTCTCTTGACTAGAGAAATGCCTCAATGAGACAAATATACTGATGGAAAATTATCAATTATGATGGTGATTTTTTTTAATATAAATTCATACATGAATGCATAGATGAGATGATACGATTTTATTAGATGAACGTACAGATGACGTGATACGCTTGTCCCTTTGATAATTGATATATTTCGAATCACAAATGTCTTCAATCAGGTTAGTGGATTGGACAGAAGTTGGCAAAGGCCTGCTGGTGTGACAGCAAAGCTCATTGATTGTAAAACTGCTAATGGTAATTACTAATTACATCTCTGCTGTGAAATCATACAAGTGTGGCTTATATATGGTTGCAACTACGCACATTATTGTTTGGGTTGGTAGTTCTCATTAGGCTGGCAATGAAGTAGCTCACACTTTTGCTTGTAGAAGCACTTATGTCGAATAACCCGTAACGATTCAAAACCTGTAGGGTTTTATTACATCGAGTACACGCTGCAAAATCCGGGAGAAAGCCGCAAACATTTGTATTCAGCGATTGGGATGGCCTCGAATGGTTGGTACAACAGATTATATACAGTGACAGGGCAGGTGGGGTTTTTAACTCTCAATTCCTAGTTGAATTGATTTCCATTTCAAGCTGCAACAATGCACCACTCACGTATTGTATTTTGGTACAGTTTGAGGAAGAAGAATCAGAGAAATACGGTTCGAGAGTTGAGAAGGTAATGACAGATGAGATCAAAACCTTTGTTAGACAACAGCCGCATAGGTTAATGAATTTGACTTCTGTTGTTTACTGAATAGCAAGTGTTGCTTTGTTTTTACAGGCAGTGGCATCGTTCAAATTCATTTGATAACAGAGATATTGAACTGCGGCAGATTTCTGGCTTGTCATCTGTGTATTTTGATCAAATTCTCGGTCATGGACAACAAAATTTTTTAAGCTATCACACATGATTTATTCAATCTGGCAGTTATTAAACAGTCAAAATAATTTATCTTTCTGATGGGATTAGTAGAGACTCCAACGCGGATGTATGGAAGATTGAGAACTGTGTAGAGTTCATCGAATGTTTCACAACGATAGCAAATATAGAGAGCATAGAAAGAAAGAAAAAAATTAACATTAAATAGATATAAAACATGTTAAAAAGTTATGAAACATTTGGTTTGACAATCTTATTCTCAACCGTGTGTTCTCCTGTTTTTGGAGCTGAGGTTTTATGAAATAAAAGAGAGAGCTGATCAACGAAAAGCATCTTCTTCATTTGCTCCAATTGTTGACGCTCTTTCTCCATCTGCAAATCTATCTTTTCGAATCGAACAAGCTTATCCTGCATCTCTCTCATCTGCAAAACTCAATAACTATTAGCTATTAATTCACGTATTGACAAGTATGGACACTAAGGACCGGGAATTTTACACACCTGATCTATTATCCGAGATATAGCTTTCTCAAGATCCCGCTCTTCCTTCTCAACCAAAGAATTTGCATCCACAGAAGAACTTTCCAATGTATTTCGGGCAGTATCACCATTAGATGCAACCTCAGTGTCTGCAAGTTTGAAAGAAGTCATTATTGCACTCTGATGGTGTTAACGACAGGAATTTCCAACTTAATAATTGTAATCTGAACAGCTCTTGTTACAGAACCATTTCCAACTTTTGAAAAGAACTGGTTCCAACAAGTAAATATTTGTGGTATGGGCTCGAAAGGAGTGTTTATCTCATACCTTCCTGTTTTGTATTCCTAGCAAGGGATCCAAAATTCCCTTTACTTGCTCCATTATCCACCTCTAACAGAGTTTTTACAGCTGCTCGTGCAGCAGCTTCGGCTGTCTCAACACCAGCCAGAGCCGAAAGAAAAGCAGCCTGATACAAATAGCAAACAAGATCATTTGACATGGCTTGGGAGTTGGGACAAACACCAACGAATTAACAGGACTTCTCTTGCCAATAATTATATAATGAATAGTTACTATTATCTATAGTAAATTCAAATAAACGATTACAATTCACTGGCGATGCTCAAGTTTGGGTTGGTTGACTGCAAAAAATCAACTAATAGGTTAAAACTTTAATAAGTACCAATGCTCCCAGTGCATTCTTGCCAAAATACTTAAACAAGCTGAATAAAAATTAAGCAGACCTACCCATAATGTAACTCTACTAGATTTTTACGCAAGAAAGTGAAACAACAAGTACAAAGGGAGGACTAAGTTTAGCTATTTCAGCATTTGAGCTGCTAAACAGCTCCTTCAGATATTCGTAACAAGTGAATCACCTCTGGCAATAGCCCTAATCTAGTAAAAGAAATTCCAATATAGAAGTGCTGATAAGCCTCTACAATGCACTGAGCAAATAATGCAAATACATAGGCTTTTAAAGCAATCCCCACCTGCAGCAAGCAATATTCATAAACTTCGTGGCATCAAACACAGTTATTTCCATGTGTTAAAAATCAGTAAACATCTAATTTCTAATATTGTTTTATTTTTCACTTCATTTTTTCTTTATACATATACATATACCTAAAGTGTGTACCTGAGCCATTATAGGGTTGCTTGCATCTGCAAGAGGAGAGAGTCGCATTCTTTTAGTCGGGGATGTTGTGCCAATGCTCTCCAATCCACCTTCAACATCGTTATCGACCTCTCCTAAGTCTGGATGACCAATAAATTGCTCCCCAAACCGCAGCTTGATAAAATGAGTGATGCAGTCCTTCTCACTTCTTCCACCAACATGTTGAGCCACCTTCCTCCAGTCATCGCCATAATGCATAATGGCCTCCAAAAGTTGCAAAGTATCTTTGTCTGTCCAATCCGTTCTCGTCTCTTCACTGATCTCAACCCGCCTGAAATCAGATGAGCTCACACCCACCCGATGGTTACCACGAACATAGCACCTTGCACAAAGGGTCAAATCATACTGACAATAAACAAAAACAGAAAAACAAAAAAATCAGATAATCAAAAATATTCCCACATGGATTCTCAAGATGAAATTCAGCATTTCCAATATGAAAT
This sequence comes from Xanthoceras sorbifolium, assembly GCA_003430845.1. Taxonomy (NCBI): domain Eukaryota; kingdom Viridiplantae; phylum Streptophyta; class Magnoliopsida; order Sapindales; family Sapindaceae; genus Xanthoceras; species Xanthoceras sorbifolium. Next base: position 34,099,779 of record CM010617.1, read on the forward strand.
CATTGAGTACATGCATTATATTATATTACCATCAAATATTACACAAAATCAGCTATGACATATTCAATAAATAAATTAACATAAAATAGTAATTAAATCAATCAGTTGTGAGATATTCAGTATATTAAATTGACATCCAATATTACGCAAAATCAATCAGTTGCAACATATGCAGGATGTTAAATAAACATAAAATATTACACAAAATCAGCCGAGATCCTAAAGCAAAGCAAAATACACAACCTCTACTGAAAAAACAGACCTTATCACAATAGAAGCAAGCAATGCTACAAACAGACTTGCAACCACTACACAACGTCTTCGAATTCTCCTTATTAGGAATAGAAGAAGATTCAGCAGCAGAACCACCGCCAGCAGACTTGTTTTCTTTATCCTCCCACTTCAGGGGCTTGGCGGAGGCAGAGTAGTTGACGAGCCCCCATGTCTCCAGGAAATCAAAAACCCTCCGAATGGAGCCCACGTCGCCAACGAGAATCCGCCTGACATCCGTGAACGTGATTTTCCTGGAAGGATTGTTCCGGTAGTGCCGGATTATCGAATCCCTGTAGTACTTGTAAACTCCAGGGTTTTTCGAAGGCGAACGCGAGTCGAAGAACTCGGGAAGGAACCGGACCTCGCATTCGTTTATAGTGTCCCACGAGAACCACCCTGAAGATAACACCAAAAATGTTGTTAAAAAACAAAAACTAAAAAAAAATTGTTTTTTATGGGGTTTTGATTGTTGTTTGAACTTACTGGAGTAGCTAGGGACGTGAACGACGTCGGATTCGGCGTCTGCGGAAGAGGGAGCCTCGGGCTTGACCGCCGATGGAGGAGGGTCTTTAACAGGTGATTTGGCGGCCATTGTTTGTTGAATTTGAGCTCAGTGTTAGAAAAACCTAAGGCTCCTGAAATCAAATCTGTGATTAGTGTTTAGATGGAACAAAATTGATTGATTCTGCGGGACTTATTGATTTCAATTTTCGCCGGAGGTAGAAAAGATTTGTGTTTTCAAATTAACGATGCCGAATTTGGGAAAGAGCGCCACTAGGTTTCGTTTTCCGGTAAATTGTAGAGAGTTGTTTTTTAGTTGGAACCAAAGATTAAAACAACGTCGTTTTAATGTTTCTTGTTAAAAAAAATATAACAAAAATTGTAATATTACGTGCAGTAGTAACTTTTAATGATTAGATCAATCGTTGACTTATCGATTTAAAAATATAATTATTAAATTATTTTTGAATTTAATCAAATCATTATTTAAAAAATTATTTTTTAATTTAAAGTCAATTAAACTGTTATTTAAATAGTTTTTTAATAATTTTTATTAAAAAATAAAATAATAATTAAATAACTATTTAAACAGTAATATAATATTTTTCAGATCAGTATAATATTAAATTTAAGTATAGCTAATAGATTTAAATGAATTTTTATATAATTACAGTAAGAGAGTTTTTCTAAATACAATATTATATAAACTTAAAAGAAGTTAGTGCAATTAACAAAAAAAGTATACATACAAATTTCACGGTTGAATTAGATTGATCAAATTATTTATAACTCATGTCCAAATCCAAATTCATACCCGTAAATTAGTAATATTTTAATACGAGCCGTATTCACTCACATCTCAAGTCTCGTTATATTCATCGAATTATTATTTTTTATTTTTAAATAATAATTATTTTAAACTATAAGATTTAAATTCAATAGACAAAAATTATATATAACTTTTACTCTCAGCTAATATAATAACATGATTATGTACATTCACTTAAATTTAATTAATTAGTACACTTTTCTCTTATCTCGGTAGTTATGGTTCAATTTTTATCATGCTTACGGGGTATAGGGTGTTAGGGCCTTGAAACATATGGATCCTCTCAAAGCCCCGGGTCCAGATGGTCTTCCAGTTCTTTTCTTTCAGAAGTTTTGGGTCGAGGTGGGCCCAGGGGTTGTGAGAGCAGTGCTTTCCATCCTTAATGAGGGGGCTAGTTTTGGTTCTATGGGTGAGGCTCTAGTGGCTTTGATTCCTAAGGTCAAGAATCCTGTGCGTATAAATGAGTTTAGACCTATTAGTCTCTGCAACGTGGTGTACAAGTTAGTGGCAAAAGTGATGGCTAATAGATTGAAAGTGGTCCTTGACAAGGTTATCTCTCCCCAGCAGAGTGCTTTCGTTCCTGGGAGGCTAATATCAGACAACGTTCTGGTTGGTTTTGAATGTCTCCACTCTCTCAGGGGGAGGAGATCGGGCAAGGCTGGTCAGGTTGCTCTCAAGTTGGACATGCGAAAAGCATATGATAGGGTTGAATGGAACTTCTTGCGTCGGATGATGGAGAAGTTGGGGTTCTCTTCAGGGTGGATAGCAAAGGTTATGTGTTGTGTTACCTCGGCGTCCTATTCGTTCCTCATTAATGGGGAGCCGAGAGGTTCAGTTAGACCTACAAGGGGTCTCAGACAGGGTTGCCCTCTTTCTCCGTACCTGTTTCTTTTGTGTGCGGAAGGCCTCTCAGCGATGCTGGCTCGGGCAGAACAGGTGGGCTCTTTGCATGGTATTCGGGTTGCTAGGTCTGCCCCCCAGGTTTCTCATCTTCTATTCGCCGATGACAGTCTGGTTTTTGTGAAGGCTGAGGAGGCCGACTGTCGCTGCCTGAAACAGGTGCTGGACAGCTACGAAAGAGCTTCTGGACAGGCGGTGAACTATGATAAGTCTGCTCTTAGTTTCAGTCCTAACACTCAGCTCTCGGTGAGGACCTTGGTGGGCTCTTTGTTCAATATTGGGGAAGTTTCGTGCCACGATAAGTATCTAGGCCTCCCCTCGGCTATCAGTAAAAACAGGAAAAATGTGTTCGCGAATATTAAGGAAAAAGTTTGGCAAAAACTTAAGGGGTGGAAACACAAACTTCTTTCTGTAGGAGGTCGTGAAGTACTACTGAAGGCAGTTGTGCAAGCTGTCCCTACTTATGCAATGAATTGCTTTCGTCTCCCGTCCTCCCTTTTGAAGGATATTCAAAGAATGATTGCTGATTTTTGGTGGGGTTGGAAGGGTGGTTCTCGCAAGATGCATTGGGTGAGTTGGAATCATTTGTGTGTCCCAAAAGAGCATGGAGGGCTAGGGTTTAGAGATGTAGAGGCCTTCAATCGTGCGATGCTAGCAAAGCAAGGCTGGAGGCTGCTGACTTCCCCCACATCTCTGGCTGCGAAGGTGTTAAAAGCGAGGTATTTTCCTTCATCGTCCTTTTTTGATTCAGTTATAGGTAACCATCCATCCTTCATTTGGAGGAGCATTTTGTGGGGTAGGGATGTGCTAAAATTGGGTACTCGTTGGAGAGTGGGGAATGGTACTAGCATCTCAGTGTATGAGGATCCTTGGATCCCGAGGCCCTCTCTTTTTAAGGTGTTTTCGCCTCGTGTGCTCCCAGCAGAGGCTAGTGTTGCGGGTTTGTTTTCAGGTGAGGGGGGTTGGAATGAAGAATTGGTCCGATGTTCTTTTCTTCCGGAGGAAGCTGAAATCATTTTGAGTATTCAGCTTAGTAGTGTTTCTTGCCATGACTCTTTGTTGTGGCATTATGACAAGCGTGGTGAATTCACGGTTCGTAGTGCCTATAAGCTAGCGGCTGAAGCCTTTGGTAAAAACATTGGCTCATCCTCGGCTGGCCCGGATCCTTGGTGGAAGTCATTGTGGAGCCTCCATATTCCTAGCAAGGTTAAATTTTTTGGTTGGAAGGTTTGCAAAAATATCCTTCCTACTAGGGGTTGTTTAAAAAGTAGGAAGGTTATTGTGCTTGATGCTTGTCCTCTATGTGGTGTTTGTTCTGAGTCTATTGATCATATCTTATGGAGCTGTGTGAAGGTGAATGGGTTATGGAAGGGCTGCCCTTTCTTTGAAGGCCTGAACAAGCTAAAGGTGGGAGTTTTTGTGGATCGCTTGAGCTGGGTGGTTTCTGGTTTGGGAAAGGAGTCTGCTGCCATTTTTCTCCTTGCTGCCTGGTTTCTGTGGAGCTTAAGGAACCAGACTATTCACGGTGGAAGGGTCCTCCATTCTCCTTGTTTGTGGAGTAGGGCTTCCACTTATTTTTCTGATTACCAGAGTGCCACTACCTCTGCTCTTTCCATCAGCTCGGTTCCTAAGCATTTGTGGTCTAGACCTCCTGATGGGGCTTTCAAGCTTAATGTGGATGCCTCGGTTGTTAGTGGATTAAGTTGTTATGGTCTGGGTCTTATTTTCAGGGATGATTCTGGTTTTCCTGTTCTTGCTAAATCGCAGTTTTGTAGTGGCTCTATCTCGGTGGAGGTTGCAGAAGCTAGGGCTGTCCTTGAAGGGGTTTCTTTGGCTTTGGAGATGGCCTTCTTCCCCCTCTTTATTGAGTCTGATTCCTTGCGTGTGATGCAGCTTTGCAAGGGCGATTGGATCTCCAGGGGTGACGTTGGTCATGTTATTGGGAATATCCTTTCCCTGCTAAATAATAGGGCTGCAGCTTTTTCTTTTGTTCCTAGATGCAGTAACTCTATCGCGGATTTCTTAGCGAAAGAAGCTCTTAGGTTGAGAGCTTCCTTTTTCTGGAAAGACCTCTTTCCGGATTGGTTTGTTTTTTTGGTCCAGGCTGATGTTTTTCCAGCTATTGCTTGAGTAAAGACTGGTTCTCGTTTCAAAAAAAAAAAAAAAAAAAAAAAATTTTTATCATGCTTATTTTTCAACATACGTGGACAATTTTCTCCCCTTAATATAAAAATAGACAAATTGAACGTTTAATGCCAATTTTACCATAATTACACTCGAGTACCCTATAATCTGTTAACCGCCGTTAAAGTGACGTTTGACCAAACGAATTCAGGAATAAATTGATCTTTTACATTTAAATTTATTTTTTAAAAATTTAAAAAATCATTCAACCAATAAGAAATGCCATGTCATATTAAAAATATTTTTAAAAAAAAATTAAAAAAACTCCGCATAAAAAAAAAAAAATTTAAAAAAAATTCTGATCTAGGTTCGCGATCGAACCCAGCAGCTAGGTTCGAACGCGAACTCAAATCTAACTTTTCAATTTTTTTTTTTTTTTTTGTTTTTCCTTTGTAGGGACAGTATCGTCATTTTACTTAAATCTGTTTGGTCAAATATTACTATAACAGTAGTCAACGTATTACAGGATATTCGAATATAATTATAATAAAACTAACATTAAACATGCAATTATAATAAAAATCAGGGTACTTGAGTATAATTCACCGTATAAAAATAGATATCTCCCATTATATAAACAAATATCCAAACCCATATATTTAGTGATTAATATCGAAAGGTTTCAATAATTATTAATCCTATAATTGTACTCCCTTTAAAAAGAAAAAAAAAAAAACCATGATTATGATTTTATTATCAAAATTGTTCTAATGAACATACAAACTAACAAATCATAGAATGTAAAATTTCTCAATCAAAACAAATAATTGAGTTTTTAATAATTTTTTTTAATATTTTCAAAAAACTGTATAACTATGTTTGATTATTCAATCTTAATTGTCTAAGCTACACCAAATAAGATTTTAATAACAAATTTTTTTTATCCGCTACGGACGGCTATTCTGCAAATACTATCCTGCAAAATACTATCAACAATTCACTAAAAGATAAAAACAAAAAAATAATAGACCATGCAAAGGCCACCACCACACTACACACAACTTTTTTCTTCTTTTTTTTTTTTTTTTCTTCCAAATTTAAAAAATATGCCTGAAGCTTTCCTCATGTTTTGAGGTCGGACTGTCAGATCATATTTTTGATATTACAGGTAGGTGATGAGTTGAATGTTCAATAATAATATAAAAAAAAACACCTAAAACTAAGAATATGCACAAAGAACTGGAATGACATGCTTTAAATACAATGCAAGAACACCAACTAAGACACCACCAGAGACTCTATACACCCAAATGCTGGGGTCTAAAAAGACTAAAAAGAATCATATGTTGATTCTATCATGTTTGATGTTTTTTTTTTTATACAATGTTTGTTTTTGTTCTTTATTTTCCTAAATGGTTGCTAAAAACCAATTTCAGCAATCCATTAATCCACGGCTGCCATGCCACTCTTCTCGAGCTTCTGGCAGCATATGAAGGTTTCTTAGATACAACTAGGGTAAAAAAAAAGGAAGAGCAGCCCGCATCTTCCGTCAACCTTCTCCATCATCAGGTGCGACTCAGACATCAGACATCCGACTTCTCTGGTGAGCATGACTATGTATGACCTGCAGAACAGAATATCTGTTAGATACCGACATATATACACATGAATGTCTATTTTGGAGATCAATGTTAGCACAAATGCGTTGAGATTCATTGAAAGGAAAGGCCAAACACAAATGCGCTAGTCATTTGTCCTTACTATAAAGTGTCATGGCTAGAAAGAACATTTAAAAAGCCGATAATATAAAGAGGGGAAGAAAACATATCATACCTCTAGAATGCAAGAAAATTAATTTGCAAGGCTAGATCCGAAGCCCGCCACTCAAGTAGCAGTTCCGCTGCTCTTAGTCCTGCTGCAATCTAAGGATACCTGCACATGAACAACAATCTTATACCATGATAGAGTACTACTAGTGGCAAGATGGAAGTGAAAGCAAACAGTAAACGTGCTGATGTGACTCACCTTGATCAACCTCTCACCCAGTCGTTTGGTCAGAACCACTACCTTGTATAAACTGAGAAGGAGCAGGAACTAAAAATTGAGGTTGTGCTGGAACTGGTGCAGCTATACCTGATAAAGCCAATGAATTTCATTAATCAGATCCATTTACATAATAGTTATCTTGATGAGAGAACCCATCTAGCAAATTTCAGGTAAGTCTCCATCGGCTTTTAACTTCTCCCTTTCTCCATCAAGAGCCTAACAAGATTGCTCTGTTCCCTCCTCAGTCAAATACCCTTGTTTCTACTCCTTTGATGTAAACTACCCCTCAATTTTTTTCCTCTTCACTTTTTTAAACTTGATTTCACAAAAATGTTCACCAGATAAATCAATTCATCAACATGTATTCACAAAAACCCACCAAGACCGCACAGCTAGTGAAACTATTACATTATGCAGCAAATACTGGTGCATTTGGTGCACTTCTAATATGAAAATACGTGGGAAGCATTGACAGGCCTAGACGAAAAATAAATTAAAAGTGATTTGTGCCCACCATAAAAAGTTGACATTGTTTTCCATATAGATCAATGAACAGTATCTGCGATAGAAAATTTTACCTGCAGGATATGGTGCCTGAACTGTGGCCATAGGCGAAGTTGTGATTGCATTTACACCATGTCCACCAAACTGTAAAATCTGATGACTAGGCATTGAATATCCCTGCACTGGAGAATAACCATGACCTCCAGAAATGGTTTGTCCCATTTGTCCATAAGGATAGATAGCTGTGTTAACCGTCCCAGGTACTCCATATATCTGAAGGTACTGCTGACCCATGTATGGATTGTAAACACCCTACCAGTATAATAAGACAAAAGTGGGGTTATCAATATGGAAAATATAATAAACGTATAGAATAAGTGAAATTTTAATTGCTTCACCAATTTGAAGTGCTACATACCTGTGGGTAAACGTATTCAGGTCCATATGTTGCATACCTGCAGGGATAAAAACGACCATTCAAAATGCCATAGACTAATCTCGGAACAGAACTTTGTGTCAGTGTACATTGAAAAGAGAGCCACAGCCCACAAGTCATGATACAACATGGAGATAAGAGATGAGAGACATAGACACCATTCATTAAATTGAAAGAATCCAAAGTTTTCAAGTCTATTACAAGCTAATATCTTATAAATGAGCCATTATGCCCAAGATAAATTGACACAAAATAAACCCAACAGCCTCAATAACAAGACTTTTCAGGTTCTTTTATGGTCTGTATTAAACCACAAACATGATTCTTGCCTGTACAATAAATATTGAACTTGGGCAAATACCATCTGCAACTACCACGTTTTCATTCCTGCAATTACCAATCACACTGTCACATCACTGGATTTTGGACTATATCAACCTTGAAATCTAGGGAACCGACTAATTACTGCTACAGCAACTACAAACCCCTAAACATGTGTTCAGTTTCGTGATTGGTAAGTGCCCAAATTGCTACATAACGAAAGACAGAGCAATGAAAGAAAGGAAAAAGTAGTTGTAAAGGAGATGTAACCAAATATCAGTCAGCTTATGTTGAACACAAAGGGCTATTACCCCATATTCACTCCATGACTATCACCTAATGCTTATGAAGAATACAGAACTGCAAGTATGTATCAGCTCATCTACATGCAGAGTATTGCCAATGATCAAGTCTACTGAAAAGTCACTAAGTTAGTACATGCAAGGCAAGGAAGCCCTAAAAAACAAAATAGAGGTAAAGAAGAGAGAGAGGGGAGGGGTTTGTTGGGGGAGAATAACAGTTTCTTCACATATTAACCACGGATTAGACTACGTCCTCTAGTGCTCGATTAATTCAACCATTTGTAATGGAATGCACAACTCACCCATAAGGAGGATAGACCAATCCTTGCTGATAGTTGTAAGAAACAGGTTGCTGGTAACCATAACTTCCAACATAAGATCCTCGGGGGGCTTGCATGCTGCCACCATATACGTTCGTTGGTCTCACACGTCCTATGAGTACCAAAAAAAAAGTGAACATCACAGAAACACACTAAGAGATCAAAAAGTTTAAAAAAAAAAAAAAGGAACTGATGAAACAATGATTGAAGTAGTTCAATTTTCTTCAACCCTACGCATGATTGCATTACTTTGAAACTAAAATTCAAAAGGCAATTCAAAACTGATAGCAGAATCATTGAAACCAACAAACTGCTATTCAAAGCATAAATATGAAGCTATCAATATGCATTTGGGTAAACATAAAGATTGTAAGTGTGAATACAAGAATTGATTCTCTCACAATTCCGCTTGTATGAGAAATTTAAACTTGTCATCAGGCATAGTCGCATTCACAAACAGCATAAAGGTATCAGAAAAGGTAGAAAATATGCTTACTAAGGCAAAGTAGACATGCATTACCCATAAATGACCTTTTCAAAATATCAAATATTTTATTGTGCAGAAAGGAGATAGACGAAGACAGATGTTGACAGAAAATCACAGTTAAGCCAAATGTCAAAAAAAAAAAAATTGGTTGCATGCCAAAGAATATGGGTTGATAATGATTGTTCCACAAAACAATGTATCAAACACATTAATAGTCCTATAGACATCTGTTGCACATATAGACCAACCAAAAACATTAAGACACTATACCATAGAGCATTGGTGGCCGAGGTCGCCCAAGCGAAGCCAAATTACAATTTGCCCGCCTACCATCAATAACTGGAGTTGGATCAAGACAGGCTCTCCTCGCAGCCTCTGGTTCCCGAAAAGTCACCTACACCCTCCATACAAATACAAACAGAAAACCAAGTCATTCTACAATCAAACCATGAAAAACACCTCCCTGTCTTGGCAGCTAGAACATCGAATCGATAATGGCAATTGATTTACTTTGATTGTAATCTATTAAGCACAACATCAATAACAACTAGCTCTAAAATGTAAATTGATATCAACTCTTTGTTCAAGCATGCCAAAATTAAATCTAAATCAGGGCCAAACAGATAATAACATCTATAAAGATCCAAACTTTAAAAATGAAAACAGAGAAAAAAAAACAATTAATACTCACAAAACCATAGCCTTTGGATCGTCCGGTATTCTTATCAGTGATAACGACAGCCTCAAGAATCTCACCGAATTGCTCGAAGTAGCGACGCATGGTCTCACTTTGAGTCTCCCAAGCAAGTCCCCCAACAAACACCTTGGTGTAGGTAGTGTCTCCAAAAGGAGAATTCACGTATTGGAACCCAGAACCCGAACTCGATCCCGAGCCAGGACCCGGAATCGACTGATAAGCCATGAAGAAGAAGAACAAAAACCAATCGAAATTTCAAGTTGATATATTTATACGAGGAATCTGTTTCGATCAATCAAATTTGGATGCGATTATTATCAAGTGATACAAAAGTGAACCCAATAGAGAGAAACCAGCAACATCTCTTGAAAATAAAAAGAAAAAAGAAACCCTACTTAAACCCTAGAAATGATAGAAGAAAATATACTGAGAATCACATAGAATTGAAGGGAATCAAAAGAAAAAGAGGGGAAAAAAAAAAAACAGGGGTGGGTGATCTTACATGGAAAGAGAAAAGAGAAACAGATCGACACCCAATACAAGATGAGAATCATAATAAAAAGAAGCAAAAGAGGAAAAACCCTAGATGGGCCAACATGATAGAGGCGGTGGTGGGCTTCGTTTGTATGGCAAAAGTTGGTCAGAGAGAAGTTGTAAAAAAAAAAAAAAAGGGAAAGATAGGAAGAAAAAAAAAAAAAAAAAAAAGAGGAATCTTTTAAGCGTTGGATACTACTAATACTAGTAGCATGTAGTAATTACTTATTGTATATATACAGCAGTAATATAACAACTGTTTGACAAGTGAAAAAAGAGAGGGAGAGAGAGATGGGTCTGTTTTGTTTTAATCATTTTTAATGTTGTTTTTGAGGATGATGATGGTGGAAAAAATGGAGGAGGAGGAGGAGGAGGAGAGTCATGATTTGCAGAGTGCTCAGGAGGAAAACAATATAACAAAAACTAAAACTTTACAAGAAAAAAAAAAAAAAAATGAGAGAGAAGAGAGAGCGTTTTGTCTTGGAGAGTTTTAAGCAAAGACAGCTTGGGATGGTGTGGATGTGGGTCCCTTCTCTTTCTCTCTGTTTCTATCTCTATCCGATCTTCTCTGTTCTGTCCTGTTGTCCTACTGTAACTCTTTTTTATAAACCCTAATTTTTTTTTTCAATTTTTTTATTTCTATTCCACACGTACGTACACTATAAAAAAAAAAACAAAAAACAAAAAAACAGTTCATACACGGTCTTAACACGATCTGGTTTCTCAATATCCACTAATGTTTGTACAACAAAACCAGCTAATTTGGTTTTGTCTCTCTGTTCTGTTAATTGTATATAAAGTATAAACACCATGACTTTTGGTTACGTGAGTGACAAGCCTTGGATTCTTAGACCTCCTTGGCAAAATCACTTCATTTGTTGTACTTTGTATATATAAATTAAGTTGTCAAAGTATAATTTTACAATACGATATAAACTAATAACCTTTAATGTTATGCTCCGTTATGTTATACAATATAAATTCGATACAGAAAAAAATATTCAGAATTTCATATGTGAATGTTACTATACAAATTTTTTTAATGTTTTTTAAATTAAGCCTTTTATATTTTAGCATTGTTATTTTTTTATTTAAAATTTAGGTTTTCTTATATATTATATATTTGAAAAAAAAATGAAAAAAAATTCCTATAAGTAATAGAAAACATATTAAATCATATAAATAATTCATATTATTAGTTTGTTTAATAAAATCATGTTATGTAATATATTATTATTATTATTATTTTTGAAAAAAACATATAAACAGAATAATTTCATTAACCGGGGTACATTGGTTAAATGATATACATATTGTAATTAGAAAAACCTTTTCTTTTCAATAAAATTATATTTTGAAAGAAGGTAACTTTTTTTTTGTTACCCATATTTTATTCATTTATTTGTTTTTTTATAATATTTTTTGTTGATATATTTAAATTTAAAAGTTAAGAAATATAAACATAACTCGAACTAATAATTTCATTGTTGATATAAATGTACTATTGAACCGCCTCAATTTTTGGTTATTTTTATAATATTTTGCTTTCATTTTTTTAAAATTTGTCCAAAGATGATTTTGTTCATAATATAATGAAGTACTAAAAGCTTTGATTTGGCATATTTATACAGATTTATTTTACATTTTGTATAAAAAGAAGAACTTTTATTACAAATTGCTAAAAAAAATATTTATTTAAAAAAAAAGAAAAAAAAAAGAGAAATGGATAAAGCCAGTGGAGGTGTCCACGTAACTAAAGTCAAGAAAGGGACCCTCATCAATATAATGGATGATACTGGCTGTGACATGCTTCATTATTTTCTTTCATTAAAATTGGGTAGGTATGTTCTGCCCCTAACCCTATATTTTCATTACAATTTTTTCATGAAAAGCAAGAAACACCAAAATATTATAAAAAATTATCCGAAGCGACGTTTTAAAATTTTGTAGTAAAATTTGAATTTTTAAATTTCTGTATTCAAAAATGAATCTAACATGACAAAAATTAAAATAATCTAATCATAAGTTATTTACAATAAGAATGTGGGTAGACCAATAATAAACTAGTTCCGCTTAATTTACGACCAATCCGTTGTTGACAAGTGTCAAGTTCCACTTTTTATTTAAATGGGAAAATTTGGAAGAAAGTTAAAAAATAAATAAAGGAGTGACCTTGATTGAATTTTTTGTTTGTGGGTATGGAATTGAGTGAGGTTCCAACCAGTGGCTAGGGTTTGGGTCAAATGGGGTCCAATCACGCCTGTTTTTTAGGGACCCAGATATGCTTTGCAGAAGCATCCTAACTTGAACTGTTAAGGGACCACAACACACACAAACGCAACACCTTCTCGTATGAGTTGTATCTTCAAGTGTGTTATTTTTGGTGGTGGTGGTGGAGGTTCTGGCAGATAATTAAATTGCAACAAAAAAAAAAAAAAAAAAAAGTAACCTACAACTACTTCGAAGCATACAAAGGATGTTCTGTCCGTTTCTTTTATGTTGTTTTTTTTTTTTTTCCTCACAACACTCGAAAACAAAGATTTGTTGTCGGATAAACATCTTTAATTTAAGCTCACAAACAAACTATCAATTTCACACAACTGTAAAACTGTAATTCTGGAGCAGGATTTTTATGGGACGGTCTCATTAGAACCGTAGAATAGTATTCTGATTGGGTGGACGCACCAATGGCGTGATGAGACCATCTCATTTAAGATTTTCTTGCTCTAGAGAACTTGTAAAAGCCGGATTGTTACTAAAGGCACCGGTGTTTCTTCATGGTTCTTAACAGCATCAACTAGTGTGTCCTCCAATGGCCTATATACTGCAGGTTTCATGAATTCATAATCATCTTTGTTTAGACCCCATTAAAACTGTCAACATATGTGCACAAAAGATAATCACCATCATACCAAAAAAATGAAACTGGTCTCGCATTTCATTTGAATCCAACTAAATTATTGTCGAGAAATTTAGCATGAAATGTGTCCCATCTAAGGGGTTGTAATTATTGATCAAAGGACCCCATATACTGCGCCCTATGTTCATGATTTTGTTGGCACATACATATATATGTGTAAATAACATCTTGCACTACCAATTCAGGAATCCTGTTTGCACTCATTATGACTTGTATTTTACCTTTTGGGGTAATTGTATTTAGGATAAAAGCTTTTCAAATTCTCCACCAAATCCTGTGTTTCACTCTCATGTGAATAAATTACGTATGTACCTTCTGCCTCTGCCTTGGCATACACCAGCAGGACTGCTGCAGCCGCATCACGAACATCAACGAATGCTCAAATTCCGTTGTCTGCTGATTCAGATCCATCTGCATTACATAACGTTTAAAGGCTTTGTTCCATTAATCTTGATACATTTTTCTTGATAGAATCATGACAATCACCAACCATGAGATAGTTCAACCTGGTGTCACAATAATGCATTTTTTTTTTGTTTTATGACCATTAAGTTTCAGTAAATATATCAAAAAATCAGTTCAAATGCACAAAAAATTAGATATGGTTGGTGATGCCAATAATTTGAATCAAGGAAAAAAAGCACCCCTAATGAATGGAAATTTAGCCAAAACTGTAATCATTATTAGTACTCATTATAGGAAAGTTGGAGGAAGAATTTTCCCAATTGATTATTAGAGCTTACTTTGGAATGTTCTGCTGTGCCTTTTTTTATTGTTGTTCAATATTGGAAAAAGGAATAGCTAAAAAGCTTTTACATATAAATATATATAAGGAGAAAAACCTCTCAAGAACTTTAGGAGATATATGCTGCTGGAATTCATGGTGGATTTGAAGCAATGGCCCAATAATTATGGATGGACACACTGTCACTATGTTGAGTGCACCTCCTTTGACATACTCCAAAGCTGCTCTTTCTGCTATTAATTTAGCAACACAATACCAATTCTGATGTTCGCATAAAACAGGTCGGTTAGCACATAATTAATCAACCGAAAAAGAAATGAAAAGGTTTTGGTATCCATATAAATAGCGTGCACAGGTAAACGCTCATATCAACAAAGAATTCTTATCTGGAACTTAGCACTATGTAATTAGAGAGTAGTTCCTAGATTTGGTTAGCTAAACACCTGAATTGCCTTGTAAGATTCCAAATCAGACCAGCACTCCTCGTCCCTTGGGCCAATTTGTGTTAAGCACAACGGCACCAGTGGATGATACAACCACGACTTTCTTCACCTTTTGCCTTTAGACATGCATTTAGAAGATTTTTCGCGCCTGTAATAGCTGGTTGCATTAGTTCTACCTGTACTGAATCACTTCAATCCAACTTACTGAGGAAAAAAAAGTTGTAAATAGTGATTTAGAGGCTTGCCTCAGGATCGATTACACTGCCTCGAAGAGAAACCGGGGAGGCCAATTTCAGAATTTCTGAAGCCTTTTCCAATTAGATGTGCATTCTTATTGTCACCTGAAAAGAAAACGAATCCGAATTAAGCGAATTTTGGAAAGTAACAAGCAAGGATTCTTCCAAGACAAGTTCAGAAAAATTATTGGGGTCTCCAACTGTTCCATGAACCACATAACCCTGTAAACGAGAAACTTCACAACCCAAGAAGCCAGGTAGCCTCCTGCACCTGTTACACACACACTTTGTTCCTCTCCCATTCTCTCTGTGTAACCAGTTACCAGTTTGCTGGAACCTGCTTCGGAATTATGAGATCCAACTTGACACACTAATGAGAAAAATTCTTTCCCATTGACAACAATGCATCATTTGTTTTAATGTTTTCCTGTCTGTTTGGTATTGAAATATGTTTAAAATAATGTGCTCAAAGACATTGAAATTGTCATCATATAGAATATTACTTGAATCAACAAAAATCCACAAAACTATGGGTAGTATCGCCACTGCAAAGGGTTTTAACAACTGGTCTAAAACTCCAACTTTGGTGTTATGCCTGTATGCTTCTGATACGGCACTCTAGAGATAGACATTTTAACTTTGATAGTTTGGTCAATCTATATATATTATTTTCAAGTTTTAGATGCATAACACTTAACTGGCCCAGAATGATTATGAATTCAAATGAAACTGAAATATTTATGCTGTTTTGGACCAAATAGCAGCATTGCAGCAAGAATGTGCATGAGAGTTTAGTCACGGGAGTTGCGACTTTTAATTGTGTCGATACAAAGATCACTAATGCTTCACAGCATTGTACAATTTCAGGTTTCACAGTACCTGAATTGAAATTTATTTCAAACTTAAAGAAAAGAGAAGATGCTATTGATTCTGTAGGAAAACTATGAAGTAAATACATAGTGTGGAACAGAACATTGGCATGAACATTGTTTACCAGCAAAACCAGCTGGTTACTCTTTAAGCAGCAAGCCACGCTCTTCATAGTTCTTGACAGCATCTACAATGCTCTCTTCTAGTGGCCTGTATTTCCATCCCAACTCCTGCAACTTCTCTGAACTAAGCTTGTTATTATCGTCCACCTCCGTGAAACTGTCATGGCATGCATTGAATCAATAAAATATTCTAACGTGGACGAAGAAGGACATGACTCCATTTTGACATTCAGGAATTACCTTTTAGGAAAATTGTAATTAGGATACATGCCCTTCAACTTGTTCACGAGCGCCTGCATTTTCATCGTGTATGAAGTACATATATATCTTCCTTTTGCTTCTGGCTTCTCATATACCAGCAAAATCGCTTCAGCCACATCACGTACGTCTACAAGATACCTAATGTTGTCTTCCATTGATTCATGTCCACCTGATTCCCATGTCAGTTTTAAAAATTAGTACTGAAATGACAACATAAACTAAGGAAGAAATTGCTTAGCAAGCATGGCTTTATTCAATCACAAACTCCAATCTCCAAAATACGTATGAGATGAACTTGGATCCTCTGCTGACGTGGTATAAGATCGTTTAGAAATTTCGCAAGAGTTCAAATAAGCAGAGCTACTGGTTCGTATGAGATAGCGAAGGGCAAGAAGAAACCTTTCAATATTGTCAGCAGCAGTAAGCTACTGGCATTTACGGTGGGTTGAAGCATGGGTCCAATAACAATTGATGGACAGACTGTCACAATATCGAGTTCACGTTTTTTGGCATACTCAACCGCTTCGCTCTCTGCTATTGTTTTAGCAAGGCAATAATATTTCTGGTATTTTTTTTTCACAAGAAAAATAGAGCTTAGTTTATATAAATCACCAAATACCATTTTGTACAATATAGAACATGTCTAACTTTGTTCAATGGTACCTGGGTTGTCTTGCAGAAATCCTGGTCAGACCAACATTCCTCATCCATGGCCTGATCTTTTGGCCAATTTGGATTCACAATAACAGCACCAATAGAAGACACAACCACTACCCTCTTCGCTTTCGCCTTAGAACATGCATCAAGTACATTCCTTGTACCAACCACAGCTGGTGGGATCATGTCAACCTGCATAAACATCATTAATGCACGACTCAATGTAATTGAGACACAATTTTAAGGATGGATGGTTAAAAAAAACCACAACAAATTCGAGAAAAATGACTTAGAAGCCTGCCTCAGGATTGGCAACAGTGCCAGCAGGAACAGGGCAGGCAACATGGAAGACCCCAGTGCAGCCAGCAATGGCAGCACAAAGACCTTCATGGTCCAACAAGTCTGTCTTGAAGAGTTGCAAATTCTCTGAAGCGTTCTCAAATTCCTTCAAATGGGCATTCTTTTTATCACCTGAACATCACATCACAGCAGTTTATATATATATATATATATATATATATATATATGTATAAAACCCAGCAATCATCATCACAAACATGAAACATAATAATATCTTTTGCTTATACAAAATAACAATGAACAGTAATTTCAATTCAACAGTATCAAGCTAAAAACAAAACAAACCTATAAAAAGCTAAAAAATACAACTTACTAGGGTCTCTAACAGTTCCATGGACCATGTAACCTTTTTGAAGGAGTAACTTGACCAGCCATGAAGCCACATACCCTCCTGCGCCTGTCACGCACACTCTCTCTTTGTCTTCCACTTTTCTCATCGCCATGATTAAGTTTTTTCAGTTTTTTACTTTCTCTCTTCTCTCAATCCCTTTAGTTACAAAGACACCGACGCTTCTCATTGCCTGACTAGGTGCAAGTGGACAAGCAGAAAACACCGAGGCAGGAAGCGGTCAAAACAGAGACACACCTTGTCAAAAAAAAAAAAAAAGACAGAGACATATACATGTACATTAGGGTAATTTAAATTTCCCCCCAATATTTGTCAAATCACACATTTTTCCCTATATTTTCAGAATTAGTCATGTTTTTCCTTCCTTTATCCAAATATTATAAAAATTAATTTTTAGTAAATAACAAAATACTCATATATCATTAGTAAAAAGAAACAAAAAGATCATTGTTTTGGAAAGAAATTGATAATTTCAAGATAAACAAAATATTAATATTAGAAAGATAGTGACAAGGCACAAAAAATGATAGGATTGTGATAAGTGGTAAAATCATGACCAAAAGGAATCAAAGGAAAAACTAGAAAGGTTTGGATCAAAGGGGAACCCTCTCGGATCTGTAGCACCCCCCGACCCGACCCGGCCGGACCGACCCGGGGTGCGCTACTCTGACTTTCAAAACTTTGCTAAACTTCAATTTTTCATTTTTAAAATCCTTGTGAGCCCATAAATAAATAAACTTTTTACGAAAATCCGGCAGAGTACCGTTTGTTTTTCGGACTTTCCAAAACCTATTTTTGCACAAATCAATTCAAATTCACATTTTCACAAACACTTCAATATCAATCAAACAATTGCGCACTCTGCCGTTTAGTGCGACTTATCACTCACAATTTATAAAATAAAACAGTTCAAACTTTTATATATATACAGACCTTTAGAAATCGTAAAGTAATTAATTAAAAACATATTACAAAACATATTTACAATTCCCCTGTATATGCATGCTTGCAGAATATATATACATAACAAAAATATAGTTACCCAACTGTACAATCCTGTGACTCGGTCTGCAATTCTTCCAGTTCTTCAGTCTTTAGCTTCGTCCGGATTCCTGGTACCTACGCGTTAGAAACAAACTAACGCGCTAAGCATAAAGCTTAGTGGGTGTACTAAAAACTCAATTAAATAAACTACAATATAATTAGTCTTTAAAGAGAAATAAACCACAAGATAAACATTTTCATCACTAATCGATTTCAAAACAATTGAATTTCAAAATTAAATCATTAAACAATTTCAATTTCTCGAAGTTCAATAATGAAATCAACATAAGAATTCGATCAATAAAATCATTCGATTCACTTTCAATTCTATCAATTTTGGCCCACTAGAATACTAAACATATACGGACTGGAATATGGGTCAAGCTCCCAACCCCCAGAACGAATTCTGAGGAGGTACGTGTCTCCCAACTCTAGGACCGTGGGTACGGAACCTAGAGAGGTACATAACTCCCTATCCCAGGAACGAATCCTTGGGAAGGTACATTAACTCCCAACCCCCAGGACGAATCCTGAGGAGGTACGTATCTCCCAGCCTCTGGACGAATCCAAGAGGAGGTACATCAATATCATCAATATCAATCAATCAATATCGGCACAGTACTGCTCAATAAAAACCCAGCTGGTATACCAACCTCCTATATCCACTTCTATGTCTACGTATCCTAGGGCCGTTTCAATAAACGATTTTCACAATAATCACAATATAGTACAAATCATGAACAATAGTCATGCGAGCAGTATTTTTCACAAAGCACAACAATCGAAATGTTCGAAAACGAAATTAAAATATAATATATCACAAATCAGTCCAAAATCAACAATAATCGTACAAAATATCAAGCATGTAGTATTTACGAAATCGACAAAATCGAAAGAAAATCAAGATGCGATCTAACATAAAAGTATGCCAAAATCGACAATAGATGTAGCAAATACATATATAATAAACACTCTACTTACGGAAAATCGAAAACAAAAACTTTGAACGAAATCGAAAACGAACACGGAAACGAAATCGAAAACGAAAACGAAAACATTAACGAAAGACTTTGCGTAACGATTTCGAAAACAAACGTACACCTACCTCGGTACCGTTTTTCGTTCGAGAAATCGCGGTTCCACGATCTCTTTCATTTCCTTTTTCCTTTCTCCTTCTTCTTCTTCTTCCTCTTTTTCTTTTTCTCTCTTCTTCTTCTTTCTTTTTCTCGCTCTTTTCTCTCTCTCTCTGTTCTGTGAGGATTTCTGGCTTCCTCGAGAAGCCACTTCTTTTTTTATATATATTTTTTTCGCTACCGCGACCGCCGTCGCGACCTGTGGTCGCAGCACCAGGTCGCGGTGCTCACTGGAATGCGCGCACCGCCTTCGTCGCGAGCGCGCCCTGGTCGCGCGAATGGTCGCGTTGCTCTCTGCCTGCTTTTGACAATTTCATCGCGAGCAGTCCATCGCGACCTGTGGTCGCGGTGGCTGGTCGCGATGCTTACTGCCAGGTTTTTCCATTTTCATCGCGAGCAAGCCATCGCGACCTGTGGTCGCGGTGACTGGTCGCGGTACTCACTGCCAGATTTTGCGTTTTTCGCCGCGAGCGAGCCATCGCGACCTGTGGTCGCGGTGACCAGGTCGCGATGCTCTCTGGTTCAATTTTTCCAATTTTTTCATTTTTCTCATTTTTTTCACTATTCAATCCGGTCCGCTGGAAATCATAAAAATTACATTTAATTACATTTACACCCCCTCAAATAGTAAAAATTTATTTTCACATATTTCACATATATCAAAAATTCATTACCCGAAATCCGGGATGTTACAGGATCCCCCAGTTCACTTTCCAGACCCAGATGATGACCTTAGCACACAACGCACCAAAGATTTTAATATTAGCGTGCAACACACCAAAGGCAACTGAGGTTCTATGAATAACCCCTTTAGCTGCCAAATCACCCTCGGATGAAGAAAAGAAGGATTTTGAAACAATCAAGGATGAGCTGGAACTCATGAAAGCATAAAATAAGGTATTGCTGTAAAAGCCTGCTCAGACAGCGACTTGTTACCTTTGAATAAGGTCTGAGCAGGCTACAACTTATATCCTTGGACTGCAGTACTGAGCAAACAATAACTCTACACCTTTGGCTACAGGTCTGTATAGAAAACGAACTTTCACCTTAGGATGCAAGTTGTACGAACCTGATTTTATGAAGCAATTAAAATAAACCCTTTGGAGGGAACATCAAACAAAATCCTCCACGACTAAAGGGGAATTTGACACGTATCATGAAAGTGATCAGGAGGTAGGGGAAAGATCAATGACTTGGGTTAAGCAATATGAAAAAGGTCCCTTGACCAAGAAGAATGACGTGGAGCTATAAGAACCAAAAACTGAAAGTCTATATAAAGCACATCAAGCTTCATCAAAGGTAACGAAACTCTGGTCTGGAAAGCCCTAGTATACAGAGGAAAACTCTGGTGGTATTCTTCTAAAAATACTGGAATCTAAGCCTTATATTGACCACTTCTACACCTGTTTCACTTCAATATTACTACATACTACCTTAGAACTTCCTTTTTAACTTGAGCGTTAGAGGGTTTTTACCGGTGGAACACCGGTGATCTCTAACCTCTCGTTTTTTGTTTTCTTATAAAAAGGTGTCAAACGAGTCAGTTAAGGTTAATACACACTGGTGAGCCTACTGTCGTCGAAGGTAAATACCTTCGTACGATCTTTACCACTGATTCTAAGGTCTCCACACTCTAGTATACTCACTGTCTTCAAAGACAAACACTTTTACCCGTGGCCAATCCTAAGGATATTTTAAAATAAATTTACGTGTTGATGTAGAGCTATTTTCTTGCATCAACAGATATATTTATCCAAAGTATTTAAATAAAAAATAAAAATGTGATAAATAAATAAAAATTTTGTAATTAAATATTTAAATTAAAATAATAATAATAAATATATCTCTCTCCTCTCCTCCATTATCATTATCATCATCAACAACTCAAATAAAACCACCGTTAAATTTGCTCAATTATTTTTTAAAATTTTTATATTCATCAACGATTTAAACACAACCCAAATTGCACCACTCACCCACCACCTACCCCGATACCAGACAAACCCATCACGGCAGAACCTATATTACTACTCCATAAATACTTAAAAAATAAAAATGTCTATTTTCAGTTAATCTAATACTATTTATTATTTAATACATTCTTATTTCCAAGACAAATAATTTTCAATATAAAATTTACTTTAAGCTTTTAAATCTCACCTTACTAAAACAAATTCATAATTAAAAAAAAAAAAAAACAATTTCTAGTTTTTATAGTTCTAAATTTTGGGGTCCCTTTAAAAAGTTTCTAGCTTGATAAATTTTCTATTGAAAAATAAAATAAAAATAGTTTAATTCAACCTTAAAAAAAATTTCTAAGGGTGTGATTATTGCATAAGTCTCAATTCTATAATATAAAAAGAGTACATTTTGCAATTAAGTGCTTTGTTATACTACATTTATTTACTCTTTTCTGAAAATTAAAATCATATAAAAAAATCTATCATAACTTATCGAAATTAAACACTATTAAATATAGTTTCTCCTACAACACAGTCAATAGTAACCCAATTTTTTTTACAGGTTTTCACTTACAGTCGTGAATATCGACTCATAAATAATATACGAACGTCCACACTAAATAATAATTTCTGATTCATACATGTTAGTAAAGAAAGAAAAAAAAGATGGAATGTTGATTTTATTTGGTTTATGGACTCAGATATCATACATTCATGTTTTAGAACTCATCCTGGTTCAGTTCTTGAGCATTCCAATGAGCTGCTCTCTGATACCAAAACTTACACAGAAGTTATATTTTGTCCACAAGGGAAGCTCTGGATGCTCTTCAATATAATAAACAAAGCAAATAGCCAGATAAGATAAGGTGCAGCATATAACCAGACTAGTAATGCATATTGTGTGAAATGCAATAGCGCATACAATTGTACTAGAATCATACTTCCAAATCGTTTTTACTAAACCAAATATATCTTGAATCTTCTGATGAAAACGATCCAAGTCGTTTTTCTAATTCAAGATTCCAGCTTTCCGGTAGCTCTCGATGGAATCAATGAGGGTTTCCTCCAAGGGGCGGTAACTCCAACCAAGTCTCTGTAACTTCTCTGAACTCAACATTGCTGCCTCCTGTCCCTCAGTGAAGCTGCCCATAAAAAATTGCAAATTTATGAACAAATCACTAGAAACGACTCAAAGGTGTCATATGCAGCCATGCAGGTAATTATAAGTCAAAGATGAGATACGACTTGGAATGTTTATCGTAACCAATAAGGGATGTTGTCGTTACTATTAACTACATAAAACACCTGTTGGCTTGAGTGGATAATCAGCAATGAAAGGCTTACCTTTTAGGATAGTTGTAGTCAGGGTATATACTCTTCAGTTTATCAACCAGGTCCCTAGCTCTGATCGCGTGAGCTGTGCATATATATCTCCCTTCTGCCTCAGGCTTCTCGTATGCCAAAAGCAATGCTTCAGCTACATCGCGCACATCAACTATCCGACGAAGCTTATTTTCCAACGACTCATAAACTCCTGTACGGACAGATCATGCAATATGCCAGTCAGAATCAGAAAACTAGCCTAGAATGCTATTCAATAAAAAATCATGTTTCAGAAGAAAAATCCCCTCTTCATTATCACATAGAGAAACACGAAAACTTCAGCTAACCCTCAAACCCAAAATAGTATGGTATATACATGCACATACATAGACACAAATAAAAATTGAGTGCCTAATCTCAGTCCAAAGACAACCTGGCGGCCACAAAAACGTCTAAATTTATATACATTTACAATATCTCAACCAATATAGGGTTTGTATGATTACCTACCTGTCAAAAGCTTAATGAGAATTAAGCTACTTGTATTCACTGTAGACTGCAGAAGAGGCCCCAAAACAAGGACAGGACAAACGGTTACAAGATCAAGCCCAGTTCTTTTTGCATACTCCAGAGCCTCACTTTCCGCTTCCGTCTTAGAAAGACAATACCAATTCTGGTGAAACATAAATTCAGCATCAGTGGACAGTGTATAATCTAAATATTTCTAGAAGTAATATCAATAAAGAACAATGAGCAACTCATGACTAGGAATTTGATATAGAAATGAACTCTCTCCAGTTGGTTTACCTCGGTTGTTCTGCAGTAATCCTTATCAGACCAACACGTTTCATCCATCACTTTATCCTTGGGCCACATGGGGTTCATGCTGACAGCAACTTCAGAAGACACGAAAACAACTCGCTTAACTTGCGCCTCATGACATGCTTTCAGCACATTGAGTGTTCCCTTTACAGCCGGCTCAAGCACCTCTACCTGCAAGCATAGTTATTTTTTTGTCGAAAATGAGAGAAAATAACACACCATTATCAGCAAAATACATCATATAATACACACATGGAAGGTGAAATTGCAATAATCATACACTATTAAATCTTTAACTCCATGGAAGATGAAAATTTCTCTTTTGTAAGACCATCAAATAACAAGATCGACATTATTAAAAGCTATGGCGAAAGCAAGAAAGCAATATTGTTTTACAAAATCACAACATCTGAGTATACTTGCCTCCGGATTCGGCACCTTGGTGGCAGGAACAGGACTAGCAACATGGAAGACACCATTGCATCCTACAATTGCTGAATAAAGGGAGTCGTAATCCAGCAGATCGGCCTTAAAGAGTTTCAGACTGTCAGATGCTTTATCAAGTTTATACAAATGAGCATTCTTCTCATCCCCTACACAACATTTCGAGAAATCTCAATATCAAATACCCCTTGAAATATTATTTAGCTACATTTAATACGATCTCTCTCTCTCTCTCTCTCTCTCTCTCTAAATGATCAAATCTTTCTAGAACAAAAGGTTACAACATATGTGGACGTGCAAAATTGCAAGCAAAACAGCTAGAAACAGAGTAAATAACAGATAATAGTACTCAAATTAAACGTTTTAAAGCACAATTCAGACGAAAGGGTTGGCAAATTTGTAAAAAAAAACACGGACAATACATACACATAAAGAATCGATTATGCGAAATCTCATCTTCCTAAAAGTAGAAAGCACAGATATTTAAAGTGAATAAAAAGAGAAGCAGAAGAACAAAAACTAACTGGGTTCTCTGACGGTTCCATGAACAAAGTAGCCATTGGAGAGGAGAAGCTTGACGGCCCACGATGCAAGGTAACCTCCAGCTCCGGTTACACAAACTCTTCCTTTCTCCAACGCCATTTCCAAACCTGGAACACTAGCTACAGCTTTTGTATGCTCAAGAGACCTTTTTTTTCCTCTGAAATACGAGACTGTTTTGAATTCTTCTGGTTCTGTCTAGAAGTGCGTACCTTTGTCTTAAATGTAATGTAAATGAGTAAACACCGCAGAGAGTGAATTTTTAGATTTATAGATAAAGAGCTCTTTTTTCCAGGTTAAATTTGAATTTTTTGATTTTTGAATTTATAAATAAAGAAATCTCTACCGTTAATTAAATTTAATTTTTTTTTAGAAAGATCTTTTCAATTAATATTTATTAATAAAAAATAAAATTAATTTTATTTATAGTTAGTTAAATTTTAAGAAGGTCGATATATATAATTAGTTCAATTTAAAATAACACCCGTGTGTCTCGCTTGGCTTGGCTTTTTGGCTCATGGTTTTTCAACCGCAATTTTATATATGGGGCTAAAATGAACTAAAGGGGTCAAATTGATAATAATAATAATAAATTTAAGGATAAATATATAATTTTTTAATGGAAACTTTTATAGTTTTACAGGCTCTTAGATCATTTGCATATTGTTCTGTACGCATAGAAAAGAACTCAAAGTTGAATTCTTCTGCATTTTCTAGAAAAAAAGAAGAAAAGAAGTATCAAAAACTAAGCTCCAACTGCTCATCATAAGATGATATTCACCAGAGAGTAGTCATATCTACACCAGAGAATGACTTAACACTATTGCTCTTGTAAATTGTAACATGTTTTGTGTACTACATATTTTCCACATTTCCATATAAGCAAAGCAGTAACATCAAGTTTTGCTGCCAGTATCTAAACCAAGTTTATTAGACCAAATACATTTTCTTTTATTGATATAAACAGATTTGAACTTCTAGTTTAAGATTCCAGCTTTCCTATAGCTCTCGATTGAATCGATGAGAGTTTCCTCCAAGGGCCGGTAACTCCAACCCAGCCTCTGAAGCTTCTCTGAACTCACCATTTGTTCCTCCTCTCCCTCTGTGAAACTGTCACAAAACAAATCATTTTACAAACAAATCATCAGAAACAGCTAAAAAGACAAAAAAAATATCATAAGGGTAACTGTTACAAGTACAAACTTAGGTACATTTTATAAAATTTGATGCATGATTATAAAAGGACTATGTTGATAATATAACCACAAAAATCCTGTTAGTTGAGTATATAATAAGAGAAGCGGGCTTACTTTTTAGGATAGTTGTAGTCAGGATAAATGCTCTTCAGTTTATCAACTAGGTCCTGTAATTTGACCATGTGTATGGTGCATATATATCTCCCTTCTACCTCAGGCTTCTCATATATCAAAAGCAATGCCTCGGCTAAATCACGCACATCAACTATCTTCCGAAGTTTGTTTTCTATTGATTCGTAACCTTCTGTATGGACAAATCGCAGAAAATGCAAATCTGAATGAGAATATTATAGTCATCAACTGAAATTTGGCAAGAAATTGTGTCTTGAGGAAATATTACAAGTTCACGCACAATGACACAAACAACTCAATAAACTAACACTCAATTCTGAATTACTTGCACTACACATACATGAGTATATGCATGGTATGATCAGGTACCTTTTAAAAGTTTAATAAGGACTATGCTACTTGCATTTACTGTGGACTGCAGAAGGGGCCCAAGTGTAAGGCTAGGACAAACGGTCACAACATCAAGTCCATTTCTCTTCGCAAACTCCAGGGCCTCAATTTCAGCTTCTGTTTTTCCAACACAATACCATTTCTGGTAAAAACATAAAAGTTTGGTTCAAACTTCAGTGTACTTGAAAAATGAGCAACAACAAGACTAGGAATTTGATAAAGTGTTTAATTCTTCCAGCTGGGTTACCTCAACTGTTCTGCAGTATTCCTTGTCGGACCAACAAGTCTCATCCATCACTCGATCCTTGGGCCACCGGGGGTTCATGCAAACTGCTGCTCCAGAAGACACAACAACAACTCGCTTAACTTTTGCCTCAAGACATGCTTTGAGCACATTGAGTGTGCCCTTGACAGCCGGCTCAATCACTTCTACCTTCAGCATAGTTTTCAAAACATGTCAGTGAAATTAACACACCAGTTTTATGCAAAATATGCATTACAACACGCATAAATAATTAAATCTCAATGATCATACAGCATTTAGCGCACCTCAAGCAAAAAGGTTTTCTTTTTCTTTTTGCTAAACCTAAAAGAAGGTGATCAACTTCATTAAAAAGGTGTGATATGTGCAAGAAATATCATCACCAAAAGTAACAACAATTAGGAACTCTTGCCTCAGGATTCAGTACATCAGTGGATGGAACAGGAGTGGCAAGATGGAAGACTCCACTGCATCCGACAATCGCAGAAGAAACAGAATCGTAATCTAGTAACTCGGCCTTGAATAGTTTCAGATTCTCGGATGCTTTCTCAAGTTTATACAGATGAGTATTCTTCTCATCCTCTGTGCATTATTTTCAAGAGAAAACACCCTTGACAAAATTCATGAAGCTATAGAAATATAATTCCTCCTAAAATTGAAGTACTCTTTCTAAAGGCATAAACATAGAGACTGATAATCCAAAGAATACAGACTACTGAAATCAACTATTAGTAGCCACATAGCTAGGAAATTCAATATTTCAAGTTTTAAACAACCTAAATCAAACCAGCAGCTGATATAAAACCAATAGTTAACCAAATAAAAATGACTAAATTTAGAGCAACCAAGGAAGTAAACACTGGATCATACGCAAATTACAAGTTTTTAAGCCAGAAATGGGACTAAAAGTTATACAGCAAAAACATTACAAGTATCAAATTAAAGACCATAAAAAACCACAGGTAGTAGTAAATTTACCGGGTTCTCTAACGGTTCCATGGACAAAGTAGTCTTTGGAAAGGAGAAGCTTGACCACCCATGAAGCAATATAGCCTCCAGCTCCTGTTACACACACCTTTCTTTTCTCTAATGCCATTTTGAATCCTATTGTATTGTTTTTTTAGTAACTACAAGTCCGCAGCTTTTATATGTCTATTTTGTTCACAAAGGGAAAGTTTCATTTTCCCTTCTCTTCCATAGATAACCCAAAAAAACTCAAACTTATTATGTCATGGTCGGTACAAAAAACAAGGGACATCAAGTCTCTGTCTAAACGGTTCTTTTTCTTTATAAAGGACTTTTCTTTTTCTTGCTGCTACGGTTGTGTAATGGTCTTCTGGTATATTGTAAAATTATTGACTATTGAAAAATTATAATTCTTTTTTTCAGTGAACAAGAGCATGAATGATTTTAACTCATTTAAAGCAAAAAATAATAATAATAACAATTTGAAGGTTAAGGTTAAACCATGTTTTGTCAGATGTAAATGTTGTTTTATCGTGATTATAAATCATTTAAACTAAATTTGAGAAAAAAATAATAATTAAAATTTTGAGGAATAGTCTTTCTAGATGTGAATATTTGGATTTTATTAACTGCGGATATTAAATCTCAAATTTGTTTATATGTGATGGATAGATATTTTTTTATTTCTTTGGTGTTTTGCGTAGAACAATAAAAAATAATAAATAAATATTATCTATTAAATGATCTAACGACTATGAATTACGAATACTTTTTGAAACTTTTATAAAATTGAGAATATATTTTTGAGTAAACAATACAAAATGCGAACATTTTTAGTTTAAGATTC
This sequence comes from Xanthoceras sorbifolium, assembly GCA_003430845.1. NCBI lineage: Eukaryota > Viridiplantae > Streptophyta > Magnoliopsida > Sapindales > Sapindaceae > Xanthoceras > Xanthoceras sorbifolium. The sequence continues at coordinate 34,128,076 of CM010617.1, forward strand.
CCACTTTCCGGTAGCACTCAAGGGAATCAATGAGAGTTTCCTCCAATGGCCTGTAACACCACCCTAGCATCTGCAGCTTCTCTGAACTCACCATGGTTTGCTCTCCTTCCTCTGTCAAGCTGCCAATAACACAAAGCAATTTTAGCATATCATTACAAACTATTGGAAAACAATGTGTGTCATGCTATTGGTTGTGTACATGTACATGTGTGTGTGCCTGTATATATATATATTCAGCAGCTTGAGGCTTGCCTTTTAGGGTAGTTGTAGCTGGGATATATATTCTTCAATTTATCAACCAGGTCCCTGATTCGAGTGTGTGCCATGCATATGTATCTCCCTTCTGCCTCAGGCTTCTCGTCTGACAAAAGCAATGCTTTAGCTACATCCCTCACGTCGACTGTCAGCCAGAGTTTGTTTTCCACTGATTGTAACCCTCTGTAGGGACACATTATAGAAATGCCATCAAAATAGAACTATCATAGGCTCAAATTCGACTTGATACCACAAATCGTGTCCTAGAGAGGAAAGCACTCTTCAGCATCATCAACCACACAAGCACGTATGGATTTTATAAGCTTAAGATAAATCATACAATACAGGCATGCTAAGGTTACGTTACCTTTCAAAAAATTAATAAGTATGGCTACTTGCATTCACGGTGGACTGCATAAGTGGCCCCAAATTAAGGGTAGGACAAATGATTATTGCATCAAGCCCGTTTCTTTTTCTGTACTCGAGAGCCTCACTTTCCGCTTCTGTTTTTCAAAGAGCATACCACTTCTGGAAAAATATTATCATAAAGCTCTTCATTAAGAGTATACTAACTGAAACATACCTGCACTACTTATAGATCACAAAATGCGAATAAATTACAACAGGCAACTAATGACTAGGAATTTGATGGATAGTAGGATTCTTCTGTTAGTTACCATAGCTGTTCTGCAATATTCCTTATCAGACCAACAGGTCTCATCCTTCACTTGACCCTTGGGCCACCTGTGGTTGAAAACGACAGCAGCTCTAGAAGACACAACAACAACGCGCTTAACTTCCGCTTCATTACATGCTTTCAGCACATTGAGTGTGCCCTTTACGGCTGGCTCAACCACTTCCACCTGCAGCATTTTTATCCACAATGTTACATGTAAACACGAATAGAAGGTGAAATTGAAACAATCATACACTATTTGGCACACTTCAATTGCACTTTTTTTTTTTTTTTTTTTGATTTTGAGACATCAATTAAGGTGATTAACATTATTCGAATGGTGTGATATATGCAAGTAGTATCGTTAGAAAAGGTAACCGTATTTAGTAATCCTTGCCTCCGGATTTGGTTCAATGGTGGATGGGACAGGACTGTCAACATGGAAGACTCCATTACATCCAATGATTGCAGAAGAAATTGAGTGATAATCCAGCAACTCTGCCTTGAAGAGCTTCAGATTCTCTGAAGCCTTCTCAAGTTTATACAGATGAGCATTCTTCTCATCCCCTGAAAAGTATTCTTAACTATTATTAAAAAAAAAAAAAAAAGACCACTGATAAATTATTGATTACAGAAATATGATTCCTCCTGAAATGGACAAATCTTCCCAAAGCAGAACCAATAATTACCAGCTGCAAGGCGAGAAAAATTCGACATTTCAAGTTGATAATCAAAACCAAAGCAGTAGTGGTAATGATATCAATAATTAACCAAAGAAAAACAACTCACTTACTCTTACTGCGAATTGATAACACGAAAGGAAGTAAACAGCTCGTTGTAATCACACTACACGTTTTTTAAGCACAATTTGTACAATAGAGCACACTGTCACAATGTTTGTACTCTATCAGCAAAAATCTCATACCGCAAATAGTATAAAAGAGAACTTACTTGGTTCTCTTACGGTTCCATGGACGAAGTAGTCATTGGAGGGGAGAAGCTTGACGACCCACGAAGCAAGGTAGCCACCAGATCCTGTCACACACACTCTTCCTTTCTCCAATGCCATTTCAAAACGCTCACCGGCAACTACTACCTATCTCTACTTGAAAGGATTTTCTTCTTCTGGGTCTGTGGAGTTGTACTCTTTGCTTTATTAAGATTCTGTGTTACTTCATTTCTTCACTAATCGTCACTGTCTCTTTCATTATTCACCATAAATTAACGTCAATAAATTACTTAATCGATGTACATGAAGATAATTGTTTTTCTATAATCAAAATGGTTCTTTTTTTTTTCTTTTTTTTGTTTTGTAAATGTCACTGGCTTCCGAAAATACTTTTGGATCAGAGTAGCAAGTTGGGCTGTCAAAGGACAGCCCGGACTCACACGTCCACGCTCGTTCTATTATAGGTACATTTGGGCTTGGGCCGGTGGGGTGCCAATAACATTTGTGCGGTGACTAAAAAACTTTGGGACTGAGTCAGTTTTGGTACTAATTGTATTTTTTATTTCTATTTTTTATACGCCACAGTGGAAATACATATTTATGTATCTATAGAAAATGTTGAACCACTAGAACAGAAGGTGAAATTGAAACAATCATACAATACTTGGCAAACTTAAATTGCACTTTTTTTTTTTTATTTTGAGACATCAATTAAGGTGATTAACATTATTAGAATGGTGTGATATATGCAAGTACTATTGTTAGAAAAGGTAACCGTATTTAGGAATCCTTGCCTCCGGATTTGGTCCAATGGTGGATGGAACAGGACTGACAACATGGAAGACTCAAGTACATCCAATGATTGCAGAAGAAATTGAGTCGTAATCCAGCAATTCTGCCTTGAAAAGCTTCAGATTCTCTGAAGCCTTCTCAAGTTTATACAGATGAGCATTCTTCTCATCCCCTGAAAAGTATTCTTGACTATTATTAAAAAAAAAAAACCATTGATAGATTATTGATTACAGAAATATGATTTCTCCAGAAATGGACAAATCTTCCCAAAGCAGAACCAATAATTAACAGCCGCATGGCGAGAAAAAATCGACATTTCAAGTTGATAATCAAAACCAAAGCAGTAGTGGTAATCATATCAATAATTAACCCAAGAAAAACAACTCACTAAGACTAGAATATGACTCTTACTACGAATTGATGACACGAAAGGAAGTAAAGAGCTCGTTGTAATCAGACTACACGTTTTTTAAGCACAATTTGTACAATGGAGCACACCGTCACCATGTTTGTACTCAATCAGCAAAAATCTCATACCGCAAATAGTATAAAAGAGAACTTACTTGGTTCTCTTACGATTCCATGGACGAAGTAGTCATTGGAGAGGAGAAGCTTGACGACCCACGAAGCAAGGTAGCCACCAGCTCCTGTCACACACGCACACTTCCTTTCTGCAATGCCATTTCAAAATGCTCACCAATCTCTACTTGAAAGGATTTTCTTCTTCTAGGTCCGTGGGGTTGTACTCTTTGCTTTATTAAGATTCTGTGTCACTTCATTTCTTCACTATTCATCACCGTCTCTTTCAATTATTCACCATAAATTAACGTCAATAAATTACTTAATCGATGTACATGAAGATAATTGTTTTTCTATAATCAAAATGGTTCTTTTTTTTTTCTTTTTTTTGTTTTGTAAATGTCACTGGCTTTGTTAGAAAGCATCATTTGAGGAAACAACAATTCATTTTTTCTTCTTTACAATACTAGGATACGATTTGCAGCAAGAAACATAGAATATAACACATAATACTCAGCATTAGACTAAAGGGTCGTAAAATTTGTAAACACACATGGACCGTGTTAGAAAGCTTTATATCATTAGTTGGGCCATTTTCTGACTACTTAAGCTTTTAGGGCTGTTAGTTACTGTTATGGTATCATAGTTGAATTTGATCTAGGAATCCTGGGTTCGAATCCCCCACATAATTGCATTTGCATTTGTTTCTGAATATATTCTGAGTTTGAAATGTGTTTGGACTCAAGCCACGTGGCAAGCCCATCGGTCTTACACGTGAAGAGATGTGTTAGCAAGTCTTATATCAGTAGTTGGAACCTTTTCTGACAGTTTAACATTTGCATTTGTTTCTGAATTTGTTCTGAGTTTGAAATGTGTTTGGGCTCAAGCCATGTGGCAAGCCCATCGGTCTTGCACGTGAAGAGGTGTGTTAGCAAGCCTTATATCATTAGTTGGAACCTTTGTTGACAGTTTAAAATTTTAGGTCTGTCGGTTACTAAGACCGCACAGTGCAGTACATATAGGCCTTGTTTGGTACGCGGGATTAGCTCGGGATTGGACTATTTTAGTCCCTATCCTGTGTTTGGTGAAGTACACAGATATGGGATTCATAATCCCGTGTACTAAAATAGTTCCATGTTGACCGGACTATATAAACTCACCCCACCCCCTATCACTAATAGTCCCAGAACTAATAAAAAAAATATATTCTTTTTTATTGCTTTTTTATTAAACCCTCCATCATTACTAATGATTTCTTATCCTCTTCTCTCTCTATCTCACATAACACACTTCTCTCTCATTACCCATTTAATTAAAATTAATAACCATTAATATGTATATTTTTTGTCCTTTTAATAATAAATTTTTCATTTAAAAAAATTAAAGTGAACTTTTATTTTTAAGATTATAAACTTTCATCGTGGTTTTTAATAAAATTAAATTGGATTTATAATTTTTTTTAATACTTAATTTACCAATATATTAATATTATTTAAATTATTTTATTTTGTTTTGTTTTGTTTTAAAATAAATAAAATTTATGTTTTTTATTCAATTATTTTTTTAATTTAATTATAATTTATGTATCTATTTAATATACTAATTATATTTAAATTTATTAAATTTAGTTATAATTTAGTCATATAATAAACATTTCATTACATTATTTTTAGTTCAATCTCAAATCATTCCAAATATAGAATTACACTATTTTAGTACTATCCCATATTACACCAAACGGTGAATAGTGCTATATTAATCCAATCCAATCCCAGTCCAATTCAATCCCATAAAATAGTCCAATCAAATCCCGTGTACCAAACGGGGCCATAAGATTAAGCAAGAATCAATTGGCAAAATCTGATCTTTAAAATGTACAAGCGCAGGACATGAAGTAAAAAGAGAAGAAAAATTACTGGGTTCTCTAACGGTTCCCTGAACAATCTTTGTACTTCGGAGAGGAGAAGCTGGACCAATGACCACCCACAACGAAGCACAGTAGCCTCCTCCAGCTCCTGTTACGCACACGCTTTTTTTCTTCTCCGATGACAAAATCAAACTAGAAACTTTTGTGTTTAAAAACATTTTTTTATTATTATTATTCTGGTTATGTCTAAGAGTAATATTATGAGTTGTGAGTTCTATGTCTTTATATAAATTAAGTTCATTATGTGTTCTCAAAATATAAATGTCTCTTTCAGTTATATCACTCTAAATTACAGTATATTCATTTTGTACTATGATCGTCACGGAAAATGCGCAGAAAACTCATGGAAGATTGTATTCGTTCTTGTTTGAAGTTCGAACTATCACAAATTTAGAAGTTCAAGAGAAATATAACTCGAACTTATAATTTCAATACATGAATATAAGAGGAATGTAAGAGATTTTCACTAGGCCACTTTAACTTCCATGGCTCCGTTCTCTATTATTTCTACATAGAATTTGTTCAAGAACCACTTTTCATATAAGCGAAAGCAATAACATCAAGTTGCTGAGAGAACCTCACATGCCAGTATGTAGACAGATGAATGTGATAACATACATGGACTCGAATCAGCAAAAGTTTGAAACATATTTACTAGACCAAATACATAACTTAGATTAACAGGTACAGAGTTGGTACACTATTTTAGTTTAAGCATTCCTGCTTTTAGGAAGCACTCAGTGGAGTCTATTAGAGTTTCCTCCAATGGCCGGTAATGCCAACCCAGCCTCTGCAACTTCTCTGAACTCACCATTTGCTCCTCCCCTCCCTCTGTGAAGCTGCCAAATCATGAGCAAATGATTAGAAATTATTACAAAAATGTCATATTATTGGTTGGGTACATTTATGTTTAGCAACTTGAGGTTTACCTTCTAGGATAGTTGCAGTTAGGATATATACTCTTCAGTTTATCGACCAGGTCCCGTGTTCTGATACTGTACGATGAGCATATGTATCTCCCTTCTGCCTCAGGCTTCTCATATGCCAAAAGCAATGCTTCAGCTACATCTCTCACATCGACTAATAGCTGTTGTTTGTTTTCTAGTGACTCGTAACCCTCTGTATGGACAGATCATAGAAAATGTCCTCAAATTTGAAGACCATAACCTCCAATTCAACTTCAAACGAAATCAAGTTTAAGACATGGGTGACAAAACACAGTTTTTTGATATCATGCGCACGAACACAAATCATTCAAGTACTCAAGTCCAAATTACAGAGAGACAAACGCTTCTGATAAATCATACAATTTATGTCAAAATTTTGTGCATCTTTAATATCGAAAGAAAGACGCTTCCTAATAAATCATATAATACAAGCATGCTATGGTACCTTTCAAAAGCTTAATGAAAAATAAGCTACTGGCATTCACTGTGGACTGCAGAAGTGGCCCCAAAATAAGGGCAGGACACACAGTGACAACATCAAGCTCATTTCTTTTTTCATATTCCAGAGCCTCAATTTCCGCTTCTGTTTTCGAAAGGACAATACCAGTTCTGGATTAAACAAGTAAAGCTCTTCCGTGAGTCCATACCATAAGCAAAACATTTATGCACTACTTACAATTTCACAATTTTTCTTCAGAATACTGTGAATAATGAATGACAAACGACTAGGAATTCAACATATAGCTTGAATTCTTCAATAGATTACCTTAGTTGTTCTGCAATATTCCTTATCAGACCAACATGTCTCATCCTTCACTTGACCCTTAGGCCAATGGGGGTTGAAGACAACAGCAGCTCCGGAAGACACAACCACAACTCGCTTAACTTTGGCCTCATGACATGCTCTCAGCACATTGAGTGTGCCCTTTACGGCTGGCTCAATCACTTCTACCTGCAGCAATTTATATTTTTATATATAACACGAATTCGAAGGCGAATTCAAAATTTTGAAATGATCATACACCACCTAGCAGTTAGCACACTTCAATAGCACTTGGTTGTCATTTTGATTGTTTGCAAAATAGTTACCTCTGGATTTGGTACAGTGGTGAATGGAACAGGACTGGCAACATGGAAGACTCCAGTGCATCCAACAATTGCAGACAAAACTGAGTCATAATCCAATAAATCTGCTTTGAAGAGTTTCAGATTCTCAGATGCTTTTTCAAGTTTATGCAGATGAGCATTCTTCTCATCACCTGCAAAAGAAACTCACATTGAAAAAATGATTCCTCTTCAAATGGAGAAAACAATTAGATTGTGTGTCACTGATTGATTACCTGAAGGCTGAAACAAATAACAAGACAGATGTGTACTCAACACACAAACAAATAATAAATTTCTTCTACTCAAGACAGAGATAAATCAAACCAATAACTAGTAATTGCATGGCTATGGAAAATTAAACATTTCAACTTAATAACCAAAATCAAAGCAGAAGCTGCAGCAACAAAAAACCATAATTAACCAAATAAAAATTTTACTTGGTTCTCTGACAGTTCCATGGACGAAGTAATCTCTGGAGAGAAGAAGCTTGACGACCCACGAAGCAAGATAGCCTCCAGCTCCTGTTACACCCACTCTTTCTTTCTCAAACGCCATTTTTGACCAGTAACTACAACCAATATCTCTATTTAAAGGATTTTCTTCATCAGGGTCTGTCTGTCTGTGTCTCTAGTCTTAAATAAGCTAATTGTCAATGTCTCCTCCAATTTTTTTACTATAAATTAATGCCAATGAATTGTTAATTGGTCTCTATTTTTTTATTTTTATTTTTTAACAACTAAAGTGGTCCAAAACGTGAGTGGCTCTGTTACCAGAGGAGCGCATGGTTTTGATGAAACGTAGAACTTAATTACTATTTTTTTCCTTTGATATGCACAAAAATACAAACTTTTACCATGTCATTATTGGGAAAAAAAAAACGAGAACTACTCTTCTCTCTCCACAAGATTCCTTGCTCTTTCTGAGTTTTTCCCGACTGCAAAAGTTGACAATACAAAAGTGCTTTTTGGGTTTTGGAGGCTGTGAGTTTTACTTGGACAAATTTATGAAACTTGCACAGTAAATTTTGATTGGAAGATCCATACCCTCTCACATTTTAATAAATTTTCACTTAAAATAAGTTTTCAGTATCGAATTCCGCATATGTTGTAAGAGGATACGTTATCTATAATTGACTTAAAGTTTAAAGCAAAAATACAGAGTATGACATTCATTGATCAAATGATGACAACACTAATTCATGTAATATATATCTATTACAGAGAATCTGACACAACAAAGGTGCTCTCTAATCCAAGAATCCAGCTGCTTTGTAGTCCTCAATTAAATCAATGACAGTCTCCTCCAATGGTCTGCAACTTTAACCAAGCTTTTGCAGTTTCTCTGAACTCATCTTCGGTTCTTCCCCTCCATCTATGGTGCAGCAGCAATTAGATGATATGGCATTGGAGTTCATGGAGGGGTGGGATAGAAAAAAGACTAACATGGAGGAGTGGGATAGAAAAAAGACTAAGGAAATAGGCCATTTCAATCCTATTAGTCCAGGTGATGGAGTTGGAATGATGTGAAATTTTTACTGTTGACGATTCGGCCTGAGCTTTCAAAGTCACCGCTCTTGGCCGTGAGGTATGCCCTTTTTTAGGCGAATTTCGTCGTTTAGGCCCCGAAAAGGCCGTTTTTGCCATTTTAAGAAAGTTTCATTTTTGCAATAAATTGAGTTTCCCAAGTCCGAATCGACTTCCGTCAATTCCGGAGTGCTTAGGATTCTTGGTAGAATCAGTTTTTGCTTTAATCTCGTTTTTTCCTTTTTTGGTAATTTTACCTATTTAGACTCATTTTCTTGTTTCTCAAGGAATATGACTAGATTTAGGTTTTATTTGCTTTAAATAAAGATATAAGCCGAAAGGCTAATCAATTTTTTGATTTTATAAAAATTAAAGTTTCTCTAATTCCATCCAATTTCGGTATTATATTAAATTAATAAATTTGAAGCCTAAATATTTCTATATTCATACGCGAATCAACGGAACTTTAGTAGGTCGTTTGCAATTTGTTTCTTGCAGGTTTTTCTCAACAGAGCTTCCGCTATATCTATATATCAATGAAGCTGCAAAAACGTGAACCATAGTCCCCATGACAGATCAGTAACATGTTATATATTAATAACGGGAAAAAGCTTGTTATGGTATATGAGATTTTTGTAGAAGATCAGATGATTGTAGGTACGTACAATTCTGGCATGGCGTCAGCGATGACCTAGTCACATTCAAATACAAGATGACGACAACTGCCCGACAACATTAAGTCCACGTTTCTTAATATGTTACTCTTGTTACTGTACTTGGCATACTGACACCCATGTCGGGTTTCAAACAAATATCATGCATGCACTCAAAACTACATGGGCTTCAGAAAATACTTTTGGATCAGAATAGCAAGTTGGGCTGTCAAAGGACAGCCCGGACTCACACGTCCACGCTCGTTCTATTAATGGGTCCATTTGGGCTTGGGTCGGTGGGGTGCCAATAACATTTGCGCCGTGACAAAAAAACTTTGGGACTGTCAGTTTTGGTACTAATTGTATTTTTTATGTCTATTTTTTCATAGAAAATAATGAAAATATATAGGGATATTATTAAAATTCCGTTTGATGTATTCGTCAAAATCCCCCCTCTAGTTTTATTAATGGCCAAAATTCTCCCTATAGTTTAGTTTATTCGTCAAAATCCCCTCTGCCGTTAGTTTTAATTACTAAAATACCATTGACTGTTAACTTTTCAGTTAGTAATATTATTAAAATACCCTTCTGATTTAATATATTAGTCAAAGTTTCTCATAGTTTCATTTATAATCAAAATCACCCCCATAATTTTATTTTATAGTCAATTTTTCTCCTACCATCAATTTTAATTACCAAAATATGTTTAACCATTAACTTTACGTTAAAAATTTTAGAGCACAAAGGGTATAAAGGTAAATATTTATATAGATTAAATTAAAATATTTTAATGTATAATATTAATAAATCTCTACAGTCCATCATATGATGACATTAGAGATCAAATATAAAATATTAATAATTTTAAAATTTAAAATCTATGGAGATAGACGTAGAGGTCTAATTTTTAATTTTTAATTTTTTATAATTTTTATCTTTTAAAAAAATATTTTGTGTTTATATTTTCTACTATCCATCTATGAAGATGGACAGTGGAGATCCGTCGTTTTTTTAAAGTTTTTTTAAAAAATTTGGTAATTTTTTTATAAAAATTTTGTATTTATGATATCCACCGTCCATCTATGAACGGTGGAGATTCAATTTTTTTTAAAATTTTAAAATTTTTAAGTTTTTAAAATTTGATCTCTAATGTCCATTATAATATCGAGGATGATGGAAATCCATCTTTTTATTTTTAATTATTTTTAATTTTTTTGTAATTTTTTAATAAAAATTTCTCCACCGCTCATCTATGGACGGTGGAGATCCAACTTTTTTAATTTTTTAATTTTGATGGACGATGGAGATCCAACTTTTTTATTTTATAAATTTTTAATTTTTTAATATTTTAGATTTGATCTCTAATGTCCATCGTAACATAGAGATGGATGGTAGAGATTAATATTTTTATTTTTAACTTTTTAAATTTTTTTAAAAAAATTTGGTAATTTTTTTAAACAAATTGTATTTGTGATCTGCACCGTTCATCTATGCACGGTGGAGATCCAATTTTTTTAAATTTTTAATATTGTAAATTTGATCTCTAATATCCATGATAATATGGAAATGGACGATGGAGATTCATCTTTTTATTTTAAATTATTTTAAATTTTTTGGAATTTTTTTTAAAAAAAATTGTGTTATAAACTGTGAAGATCCAACGTTTTTTAAATTTTTAAATTTTTATATTTGATCTCTTATGTCATCATATTATGGACCTTAGAGATTCATTAATATTATAAATTAAAATATTTTAATTTAATTTATACAGATATTTATCTTTATATCCTTGATGCCCTAAAATTTTTAATATAAAATTAATAGTTAAAAGTATTTTTACAATTAAAACTGAGGTAAGGGAAAAATTGACTATAAAATAAAATTATGGGGGTGATTTTGATCATAAATGAAACGATGGGAAACTATGGACTAATATATCAAATTAGAAGGGTATTTTAATAATATTCCTAACTGAAAAGTTAACGGTTAATGGCATTTTAGTAATTAAAACTGACGGCAGGGGGGATTTTGACGAATAAACCAAACTACAGGGGGGATTTGGGCTATTAATGAAACTAAAGGGGGAATTTTAACAAATACATTAAGCTGCATGAGGATTTTAATAATATCCCAAATATATATTCACGTGTTTATAAAATATATTGAACTATAGTGGTTTGTAGAAGTTTGAAGACTCAATCGATAAGGTTAGAAACCTTATATGTACTAATTTTAGGGTTTAACTATATTATTGTTCGAAAAACATTGAAAGACTTTGTTGTACTCACATCATGTACTTTTATATTCTTATACATTAATCCTTTATATTCCTGAAAATCTCTTGATTTACTCGAAAAATTGATGAGATTTAACAAGAAAAGATATTAAGGCTATGATGAGCTTCGTACATGATCATGTGATGAACACCTAGCTCTCAATTGGGAACTTGTCCAATAAATAGGAACAAACTAAGAAGAACAAAGGTAAGCAAAAAAACAAGTAGTGAAGCTCGGTTAAATTATTTCTAAAACTTTTCACTTACTGACTTGATTGTCGGAGTATCATAGTCGGTTATCGATCGACATCCTTGACGATATTTCTATTTTTCTTTACAGGTCAATCGATAATTATAAAAATTTTCAATACACGCAACAATCACTCAATCTCGATGATCTATCATTGAATAAATAAACTCCTTTCCATTTATTTCATTATATTTGATTTCACGTGTACGTTAACGATTAGTTTATCAAGTGATACAAAAATCACTATCAACAATGATGTTTTTAAAACATTGCGTGAGATAACAACACCCACCCAACCCAAGCCATAGAAAACAAAAATCACTTCCTCTGAAAAGCACTTGGTTGTTGACTGAAACTGAACAATCAATATGCTGATGGAACTCTGATGCTTTGAATATGATATTGGAATTCATTTCAACACAAGGGAGTAACAACAACCACAAGTACTCAAAACACATTTTGAAAATGTTTCGAGAGTGACAAATGTATATTTTTCATGTACGTAGTTTCACGAACATCAATGTTCAGTTGTGTTACTAAACATCTAATGAAAAAAAAAAACAAAAAAAGCAGGTCCGATATTGAAGATACCATGTACCACGTTTTTTTTTTCATGTCACGCTTTTCTTATTTTGTGGAGCACATGGAAAAAGACTTAAATGAATAAGGCTCTTATAAATCGGCATTGAACTCATGAGTTAATTACGCACAAATATTTTTATACCAAGAAATAGAACAAATTAAATCGATTTAGCGGTTAGAAGTTTAAAAACTAAATTCGTTAAAGTTTTGCATATTTATTTTGAGTGAAATGATGTTTTCAATGATTAAGAAGTAACTACAAGTGTGTGCATATATGGTGGAGTAAATTTTTTTTTCTAAAAAAATAAAATAAAAATTTAGCCTAACAATAATATTAGTGTTAGGTCATATAACCGTTGGAGTCTAGTTATAATTTTTTTATTTTATTTTTTTTAAAAAAATTAAAATCGGAATCAATGATTCCTTAATTTCGATTCATGTGAATTCCAAAACCAGTAACTCCAATTCTAGAAAAGCTTGAACTGAAATTGAGACGATCTCAATTTAGTTCTGAATAAAAAGTGTCCAGTTTAGTTTGCACTGTGCGATTCGAACCAAACCGAGACTATCTCTAAGTGTGTATATCATATATATATATATATAATAGTTAGGTGTACCAGACATTAGATTGTGACTGAGATATGGTTTAATTTACAACTGTCTAGAAATACTCTGTGAAATCATCTAAAGGGTTCTCAATTGTTCTTTTGGTGGGGGAGACTCCTTGAAAAAGTTTATTAAAAGTGATTTGAGCTAAAAAAATAAATAATAATAAACAACTTTTGGGGTGATATTTTCACCCACTCACTGACTCGTTAATTATATTTATATAACGGTCCGTCGGTCATATAAAAGTTTATTATATTTACTCATTTTCCATAAACAATTTTTTATTAAGATAAATTATGTGAAAAAATAAATAAAAATAAATTGAAAGAAAACAAAAGAGTTGTTAAAATGAGTGGAGTCTTATATGCAGGACCATCGAGAAAGTGACCTGCCGCACAACCCCTACTAATTTGAGGCACTCGAAATTTTATATGAATCACGTTTTACTCTGTGTCTCCAACTCTTGATGCAATTTTTTTTTATTATTTTTTTTATAAACAAATCTTTAAAGTGTGTAAAAAGTTATATTATTAAAAAAAAAATCACAATAAGTAAATTGATTTTACCGAAATGGTTCGAGTCATAAAAAATGGGAAAAAAAAAAAAAAAAACTTTAGAAGCAATATTTTTGAAGCAGCAATAATTAGAAACAAAGTGTCGCAAAAGTGAGTTTTTTGCTTACCTGTAAATCATGTGAGCAACTGCTGCTTGACGACAAATATTGGAAGCCCCAATTAGTCACAACCTGCTGTCTCCTGACCAACAAATGGCCACAGTCCACACAACACACCATGTCATGTTTTATTTAAAAAAAAAAAAAAAAAAAAAAAAAAACATTCTTAAACGCAACTCCACTTACGTATCATACTCGGTTTGATTTCAATTTGATAATAATCTCGCAACTCCACTTACATATCATACTCGGTTTGATTTCAATTTGATAATAATCTCCCATCTTATTTATTACATTGGGTATACGACTTATCTAAATTTAATTATTATAGTGTGGAATTATATTATTATCATGTGATATAAAAATTAAAATTAAATTTATAAATTTTTAAGGGGTCAGATTTAAAAAAAATAAAAATAAAAAATAACTTTCTATGAGTGATTTCAAGAAAAAACCAGCCCGTACGTGCGAGGCATGGAGTTGATGACTTGTGAAGTTAACACACGTGTGACCGCAGAGCCCGCGCTCTGGACCTATAAAATGGTCTTTGAGGCGTCCTTAATTTTGGCCCATTCCTCCAACTGCACTTGTTTTTTTTTTGTTGATGTTTTGTGTTTTGAATTCATAATTTTTAATTTTCTCTGTGTCTGTTTCCGCCGGAGAATCGGAGAAAATGGAGGTACGGCGACGGCCTGCGAAGCTGCCACGTGTCGCCGAGAACGAACGGCGTACGGCGTCGCCGCCGAAAGCGTCGGACGCGTTGCCGCTGCCTCTGTACCTAACGAACGCCATTTTCTTCACGCTCTTCTTCTCCGTCGCGTACTACCTGCTCCACAGGTGGCGTGACAAGATCCGTAGCTCTACGCCCCTCCACGTGGTCACCCTCTCCGAAATCGCCGCCATTGTCTCGCTCATGGCCTCCTTCATCTACCTCCTCGGCTTCTTCGGCATCGACTTCGTCCAGTCCTTCATCTCACGCACCTCCAACGAAGCGTGGGATCTCGACGACGAGGCCGCTGATGCCGCCGCAGCCATCATCGCCGTTCGTCCTCCTCCTACTCCGATGCCGAAACTGGTCGCTCCCGAGCCGATAATCACCGCTCTATCGTCCGTCGAAGACGAGGAGATCGTCAAGGCCGTCGTGGACGGCTCGATTCCGTCGTACTCGCTAGAGTCGAAGCTCGGGGACTGTAAACGAGCGGCTCTTATTCGACGCGAGGCGCTGCAGAGGGTGACCGGTAGATCGCTGCAGGGGCTGCCGTTGGATGGGTTAGATTACGAGGCGATTCTAGGGCAGTGCTGCGAAATGCCGGTTGGTTACGTGCAGATTCCGGTGGGGATCGCCGGGCCTCTGCTGCTCGACGGGTTCGAGTATTCAGTTCCAATGGCGACGACTGAGGGGTGTTTGGTTGCGAGTACAAACAGAGGCTGCAAGGCTATCTACGCCTCCGGTGGGGCCGAGAGTATGCTGTTGAGAGACGGTATGACCAGAGCTCCAGTTGTTAGGTTTTCGACTGCGAAGAGAGCTTCGGAGTTGAAGTTCTTCTTGGAAGATCCCAACAATTTCGATACACTGGCTGTTGTTTTCAACAGGTATGTTTTGGCAAGTTTTGATTTTGTATGATTTTTTGGAGTTTTTTTATGACAGGGTTTTAGAGATGTACTTGTAATTTATAACAAGGGCTTTTTTCTTTCCATTTATAGTGATGGTGTGTGTGTTTTGGTTTCAGGTCGAGTAGATTTGCTAGGCTGCAAAGTATTCGATGCTCTATTGCTGGGAAGAATCTCTACATTAGATTTTGTTGTAGCACGGGTGATGCGATGGGAATGAACATGGTTTCTAAAGGAGTTCAAAATGCTTCTTGAATTCCTTCAAAACGATTTCCCGGACATGGATGTTATTGGAATATCTGGTAACTGTCTTGTCTTGTCACTTACCTTAATGTCGTTGTTTAATTTCCACATTAATAGTTAGTACATAGTAGTTTTGTATAATAATCGTCTTGTTGTTTGTTTGTATATTTATCATCTTGTTGTTTGTTATTGTATAATAATCATCTTGCTGTTTGCTGCTCTGCTCTGTTGTTATCTGTAAAATTATGTCACTGATTCTGTCATCTCCTTTGGAAGTTATGGTGTGGATATATTAGCTTGTTTCCCCTTGACTATGAGCTTGATTTTTCTTGTACTGACATCTTGACATCATCATCACAAGCGTCATCTTTTGCTAACGTCGTAATGGATATTCTTTTGAGTCGTTGCTGTCAGTTACAATGCTGACCCTTGTTTTATTATCTTCGTCTAGAAATACACTAGCCATTTTCCAAAGTATCTAAAAACTTGATCTTGTTTCGATAATATTATTTTGTATAGTTTAGATGGGAGTTATGAATGTGTTTCCACTTTATGATATTTAAACATCAATATCATTCTTATAATATTATCACTGCTCTCTGGAATTAAATTTTCATCTGAAAACTCTGCTACCTGCTCTTCTATGTTTATAATGTTGACATTCACAGTATTTAGTTTTCCTCCTCTCTCGTCATTCATTTTAAGTAAATTTCCAATGTTTTTTTTTTTTAATTCTATCTTCTGGGAGTCGTCATAGGAAATGCATGTGTGATATCCCCGTGTTTACATGTTATTTCGTTTGGCAGGAAACTTCTGTTCAGACAAGAAACCTGCTGCTGTAAATTGGATTGAAGGGCGTGGTAAATCCGTTGTTTGTGAGGCAACAATCAAGGAAGAGGTTGTGAAGAAGGTGTTGAAAACCAGCGTAGCTTCGTTAGTTGAGCTTAACATGCTCAAGAATCTTGCTGGTTCAGCTATTGCCGGTGCTCTTGGCGGATTTAACGCCCATGCAGCCAATATCGTCTCTGCAATTTACATAGCAACTGGCCAGGATCCAGCACAAAACGTCGAGAGTTCTCACTGCATTACCATGATGGAAGCTGTCAATGACGGGAAGGACCTGCATGTTTCTGTAACTATGCCATCCATTGAGGTAATTGAACTTTTTTAAGTGTTTTATAATACTCTTTGTAGATTCTATCATTTATTTAATTTTCAGCTAATATGATTTCTAATTCCATCAGGTGGGTACAGTTGGTGGTGGTACTCAACTTGCATCTCAGTCTGCTTGCCTGAACTTGCTTGGTGTGAAGGGTGCAAACAAAGAGTCACCAGGATCAAATTCAAGGCTCTTGGCCACCATTGTAGCTGGTTCGGTCTTGGCAGGGGAGGTCTCCCTGATGTCTGCCATTGCTGCTGGTCAGCTTGTCAATAGTCACATGAAATACAACAGATCCAGCAAAGACATGACCAAAGCCGCATCATAGATTGTGATGTGGACCCGTCAATTTAAATGGAAGTATCAATAATTTTATAGAGGAAGATGGACACAATGTAGGGGAGGAAGAAATCGTAAATATCAAATCTATTGGTAACTTCTTTGCTTCAATAGCTGTAAAGTTTGATATTTGCATGAAGCGGGGAGAGGAGAGTATAACATGGCTAGCTGTGCCGTCCATTATACCTGGTCAGTCGCCCGTCACCATCTCTATTCCAATAGCATCTTGTCACGACCTTAGAGCGGAGAGGACCCCTCGAATATTTAGTCTATGTTGTGTCCTAATTGTGAAATTTTTTTCTCTGTCCTGTCTTTCTTGTTAGCATCTGTCTGTTATATATATATAATCTATGTTTGTAGTTGGGGGCCGGAGGGCAGAGAGCGAGCATCTGACCGTTTCCATGTCTTTTTCTTTTGGCGCTTCACTTGGTTAATACTAGATTGTGCTCTCCCTAGAATTGAATTGGTAACACAATCTAAATTCTATTGGATGTAATTATTTTTCAATTGCTTTGCATGTGTGTCATCTTTGTGCTCAAACCTTTATATTAGTAGTATGATGTAGTTTAGTTGCTCCATTAAATTTATTGTACTGCAATGTTAATCTTCTTCTATGGTTTGAAGCTATTATGTGAATCTGACAGAATCTGTCGAGATTAAACATTATATGAATATGATCCGAATATCTTTATTTATTTCAAGAGTGTTTAAATTAAATTGTTGACCGTCAATCCTTACACAAACCAAACCTGTAATAATGCTAACCGCTAACATCCAACTAATTTATTCTATACTAACCTCGGGTTACAGTAGCATCACATGGCATATGCTATGTTAGTTACAAATCGCAATGATGTTTTTACAAGTAATGCAACCGTATGTCAAAAGTTGATACAAATATTGTTAATTAAATTTAATTATAAGACATTTACAGGAAGATAATATTAATCACTTAATTGTTATTACTTTCTTCTTCGGCTGTTAGCTATTTTAATATAAATTTATAATTTTGAAAAGAATAAGGTGATGAGAGTTCAGTGTTCACCTTTTGTAATGGTATAAACAGTACGTTATTTAATAAAATAGCGACAAGTTTTAATTTCATTAGAAGAAAGTTTTTCTTACAAACTCAAATATCCTGCAATGCTTACACTGGTATAGAGCCACGTGTACCAAGATGTAATAATATTTATTTATTCGTTTCATGATTTAAATCAAACCCAAAAATAGAAAATAAAAAACCCTAGAAATCATCAGATTCAATTAAACCCCCTAGATCAAGTAAACCCAAAACTGAAACAATCGAGTGCGATGACGAGCAATTGGAGAAGAACAATGGGAGGTTTTAGGTCTTTTGTAGGGAATTCGTTGGGAGGTCTCAGAGGTCGAGCCAATTTTGCTTCATGGGTCGTCGCCGGAACTCTGGCTTATTTTCTCTGGGTCAAGCCCTCTCAAGACCTCAAGCGAGAGCAACAGGTTCTTCTCTATTTCAATTCAGATTCAAATTTAACAGCCTTTTTGTTTGTTTTCAATCAAATTCGTCTCATGAAGAAGTTTCGTGAATTGCAGGAAAGAGCGGCACTTGCAGCTTTGGATCCGAATCGGTACATCGAAAAGCGAAAACCTATTCCTGATCCTCAGGTAGTGTCTGTCTAATTTTTGTTAAAAGTCATGCTCCGTTGTTTGCTGCTTGTTGTATTTTTTTTTTTTTTTTAATTTTGAAATTGGGTGGATTTGTTTGCAGGATAATGGTTTGATATATGGCAACAAGAATAGAACTGATAAATCAGAGTAGTTATTCGCTACGTGTCTCGAACTTTGTTAGATTTCAGGTTATGGTGAATTGACCTTTTAAGTAGCAGAATTATGAGTTGGGTATATTGTTAATCCAATGTATCTTTATGAGTTTTACCAATACAAAATAAAAATACAGAATATATTTTTGTTCAGATAAAAAGCAATGTATATCTATGGAATTGAATGAGAAATAAGAGCTTAATTGTGTATCAACATGTTGTATGTTTCTTTGCTTGCTTTATAGCCAAAAGACAATACAACTGCATAGATCATGTGTTCTGTTCTTTACAAAATAATGATGGAGATTAAATGCTAGAAAAATTGTGGCATTTACGATCGGTGATGTATTATTGCTTAGTCTTGTATTTTTGAATTTACAGCTAGATGTTATATCCTTAATCCTCTGATGTTGTTTTCATGTGAAGAAGTTTCCTTGAGAGTTCTGACCATACACTGTCAGCATTTATCTCACAATTCTTTTTTAATTTTCGATCCATATGGATAATCAATTTAATTGTACAACTTACAAGGAATTAGAGTGTGTTTATGACTTACATATGGCAAACAGTTGTAGGGTTTCACTTTAGGCAATATCAGCAGCTTCCCTGACGGAGGAGATCTCTGCATATATGGATGCGAGAGTGTTATGATTGGTTGTGTATTAGGAAAGGTCGTAAAGTTTAGTTGGTGTGTTGGAGTCTCCTATGAGTGCCAATGCTGAGCTGGTTAAGTGTTAATCTAATTCATTATTGATTAGGGTATCGACCTTCACTAGTTGAAGAGAATTGTTACGTGCTTGCATTTCAGTAGGAAACTTGCAGTGACAAATTGCTATCAATTTGTCAAGTTGTATGAGGTTACATACGTTACTTGAGTTGGTTGCTGGGTACTGATGTAAATATTTAAAACTAAGGGGGATGCCATGTCATGCATTCGCCGTAGTATATATTTCTTCGGATCAGATTTGAGAATCCTTATAAGTCTTAGGGGGGAGAGCTGGTATTAGTTCGCACCTCTCTAAAATGCAGGTGGCTTCATGTACTATGGTTCAATTTAGGGGTGATGTTCGAGTACCTGAACGGTACAAGATAACCAAATTGCTGGGTTCACCACGGACATTATCAGTATGTGTGTGCAAGGTCCAGTATTGCATGTTATGATACAGGCTTAGAGATGCATCCTTTATAGTGTACGGGTTATTAATATGCATAGATCTTGTCTGTGACTCAGGACGCACTAGCATACTTTCAGCTGTGTTGTGCCTACATGAGAATCAGCTAATGTTCTGTTATGGCCACGAGATTCATGTTGCTGGATTTAACAATCGAAGGCTGTAATTGTGCAACGTCGTTTAGATAATCTCTGGTTAGATTTCGAGTAGCTTTACTAGGGAATTCTATAACTGTTATGTGAAGTATTTTCTGTTATCATGGTGCATTACACATCTTGATTGTGTTTTTTCTTGTACAATGATATTGATCAGCCCCAGTCCCAGTTTGTGTCGGTGTAATTTAAGCAACAACATGCAACCCTGCGTGCTACTGCTTTAGTTTGTTCGAGTGACATGGGCCAATTCAAATAGCCCTTTGGATTGGGTTTCAGTTTACAACAGAGACTATATTTGGAGTTGCCTCGGTTATGGGCTATGCTGGCCCATCCCCAAATGTTTTTCATTATTTGTCAGTCTAATTGTTTTTTTTTTTTTTCAATTTGGGGAGAGGGGTTTCGAATTCGGAATCTCAATTTTACTGAGAGGTCTGATTGTCACCTAGATTATGCTTACGACCAGTTTGTCAGTCTAATCTTGAATCCAAAAACCAAAGCTTTGATTATCTTTTAATTAATGTCTATCTTAAACTTTATATTATTTCATTTAATAATAATCAGTAATATAGCATTGGAATTCTCTAATAGAGTGACGTGGGCACACTGACTATGCCCAACTGACTAAATTGCAGATAAGAGGAAAGGAGATTCAATTCAATGTACTTGTGTTGTGAGAGTGATGTTGGACTTGTAAAAGCCTCGTGCGAGTCCGTGAGTTACTGCAATTGCCAGCACACACATTTTGGGAAATCTAAGAAAAAGGACAAAAAAAAAAAAGCCAAAAAAAGATTGATGATAAAAGAGAAATGTGACATGGCTCATGGATTTAGAATTGAATTGGAAACCAAAAAAAAAAAACAAAACATCAAACATCGTATTATTTTGTTTACTATGTACTTTGGATTCTATTTCAAACTTCTCCCTCTTAACAGCCCCAACAGGAATATAAGACATGTTCACGTGTAATTTGACCCCATCTCGATTGGATATGCTCCCGCAATTATTGGTCTACCCTCTCCTAGCCACTCACTTGTCCATCTGGAACTCTATCACGTGACCTCTTGCCATCTCAGATTCTCCACCTCACCTCTTCTTCTTCCTCCCTTGGATTTCAATTGTCATTTTGAAGAGAGAACGTACAATGCAGTGGGAAGCATCACTACTATGATAGGATCATAACGGAAGCTCATTAAGGGTTAGTAACGAGCAGGGTATAGACGGGTATTACCATATTCAATCTCATGAAACGATCAGAACGAAAGCTCGTTAAGGGTTGATAATTACTCTCATAACGGGAGATATTTACTCCCACAATAAGAAAAGAAAATTATCCACACATACTGATAAATGTGCATAGTGAGAAATTAAACTCTCACCACTGAAATGAGAGAGAAATGTACTGATCAACTATCAGGTACTTATTAATTTCAAAATAATCATAATATAATTGTATACTTTGAAGTCCACATATTATTATTATCATCAAAGAACTTAATCTTTTAGTGATTTAAATATTTATTTTGATTGTAAATAGAGTATGTGTATATGATTTGCTATCAACAATAAAAAAGAATAACAGAAAAAGCATATATATGTATATATATATATATAGAGAGAGAGAGAGAGAGAGAGAACTTAGTTGATCCATCATGGATCAAAAATGAAGGGATCCTGTCCTCGTCTGATTGTGACTGGAAAAGATTCGCATGAAGAAGATCACAAACAATGGAGGCCATTTTCAAACAAATTAATTTGTCCATTTTCTCTCAGAGAAGTAAATATAGTCAGTGCGCCTGCACTATTCTAAAGCAATTAGCAACTTGATTAATCAATTAATTAGCCTTTTTGATTTAAAGTCATAATTAAGCCATGTAATGTGACTTATTAGTGGGTGCTCAGAAAAAAAAAAAAAAAAAAAAAAAGACCTTTGTTGTCAACCTCAATATTATGTAATCAATCGGCTCCCTTTCTATTTATTTTTTAATTTATAATTAAGTACCCACTTAATTATTTTATTTTATTAATTTTTTTTAATTACCAACTCTACTGGTCCCGGTCCCCCACCTTCTAATATTTTTCAACATTTGTTTATATTCTATTGATCAACCAAATACAAGGCCAACAAACACTTTGACCTAGTGGCGCCACCATTGATGATTCATTTTTAAGCTTGAAATATGGAAATTCTCAATTTAAGAAAACACAGATATTCGTAAATTGAAAAATTCTAGCATTGTCTGAAGTTCCGCGATGATTATATTAATAAAAGATAATGAATTCTGTGATCTAAATATATTCAAGTAAAATGATTATATATCATATAACCATCCTCTATTTTACACCAGTACGATTTTTTATCTTAGATATATAAACTAACGATAAGACGATAATATAAATACATAACTTGATTGATCCGTATGAAAATAAAACGGGAATACCCGCATGTGAAAAAAGATTATATGTCATATGATGAGTTGATCACCATCTACTTTGCTCAAAGTTCAAAAGTAACAACCTAGATCAATTAATGTTAATTAAAATTTTCATCTCAATGGACCGATAAGAAGTCATAAAAAAATAATATCAATAATGTTACTATAAAACAAAATAAAAAACGTATGGTTATAATTAATATTATCGATCAGGTAGTTGATTGATTCCCATTTTTTCAATTTTTACAAATAATATTAATGATATCAGTTGACAGTTTTATGGACTGTGATTGGATAGAAACTACATAAAAAAAACTAGTTGCGTAACGACCCTCGAATTATATAATAAGTTTTTGATATATAAATTGGATAAACTATATGATTGTCAACTTCATTGAACTAATCTTGAAAGGAAATTTATTATTTAATAAATTTTCTATATAAAAGTCTTAAACATGATATGATAACGTATGAGATATGTTATTCTTTTATTCTTCCAAATAATAAATAATTAAAAGTAATATTATGGGTGGTGTTATGGTGGTGGTGACATAAACTCCTTCTCTTTCTCTTCTGATTATTTCTATTTGAACTCTGAAGAAATATTTAAAGAGACGGTTATACCATATTATCTGTACATCCGTTCACAAATCATATCGTGTACATAAACTTAAAAAAAAACAAAAGGAAGAAAAACTCAAGTTGGGCGGCGAATGTAAAAGGAGGAACACACTGAAACAAGTGGGCAAGACTTTTGATGATCAAAACCAGAAAATGTGATTGGCATGTGTGACATGGTCTAATGAGCAAACAATGTCCATACCACTCTCTTCCCACTTGGGTGTGGGGGCTCATTGGATGCTGACACTGGACCAGGAACGTAACTCTTCTCTTAATTAAATATCAATTTTTTATAGAGCGGAGTGAGAAAATTATATTTGACGGGTTAAAATAATAAAATATAATTATTAATGATGAGTTGAAATGTCTTCGGTAGTAGGCTTCTTCGAGATTTCCTTGAGCTTGGATATAATTATTCTCAACCCTTCGAATTTGGTATTAAAATTCCCCTTACCCACCCGCGATATATTAAACTCGTCTAGTAATGTCAACATAGCGTTGGCTACCACCTTGTAATACTTAAATCAGTAAGTAAATAGTAAATGAACTCATAATCGCTCTCAATTTAAGTGTAAATCTTTATGAAAAAAATTTCTTTCCTTTTACCTTGTCATATATCCTTTTATTTACATGTCTTGTTACGCTATCGTTCAGCTTTTGAGAACACCAGCATTTAACTTGAGGTTTCTATTATTTCATTCCGATATATATGGTATTCACAACTTATATAATATATCATTTACATATATGAATTAGAATAAATTTTATAAATAACCTAATATTACATCTTAAATTATATTTATGCGCCTAGTTAGTAAATTATCCATCAATCAATCAACGAATATGGTCCCACAGTTGGTGATACATATAATAGTGGGTGGGGTTTGAGTTTGACAAAAAGATGAATCCTGTAAATTGTGGTTGGGGACTTTAGTTGGGAGGACTAGAAAAATGAGTAAAATCTAGAGTTGCCGCCATTTCAACGTGACTGTTAAGTTGAATGTATTTATTAGTTGACACGTCAGCTGCAATTTAAAATGGACTATTTTAATATTATTTATTATAAAATAATTAAAAGTGGAGCGGTAATTTAAAGATTTGATAAGGAGTTATGTAATATACGTACAAGTACGTATTTTATATACAGTACAGATGAATTGTATTAGATAAAGTTGACCAAATACCGATGTCCCGACAGCTTCCACGTGGTCTGACTACTCAACATCTTGTTTCTGACCCGTTTGACCACACGTGATCCTCTGTTTTCTGGCCATCTTATGCACGTGTGAGCGATACAATCACAAGACCCCTCCTCCTCCTCCTTCTCCTCCATCTTAGTTCTCGAAGCCTCAGTCTGTGAGGGTACGGGTATGGGTAGGGGTCCAGTCTCCATATGAACAACAGACGTACACGATCATTTTTCTGATGAAACAAAACAATCACAACAGTGTGGGGTCCAAACAACACCATTTCTTGTTCTAGGGTTTCCATAGTTTCGTGTGTGTGCGTGTCACATGCAAGCACGTTCCTGATACTTGATTTGCTTCTTGCTCTCTCTTCTTTTGTGTGTATGTATATATATATACTAATTTAATTAAATTAATTAACTCCATTAAACCATTATTTGATTGGGTAATCTTGCATTAATTGAAGCCATAATATTTTACAGAGTTTGTAATAGCCAATGAAATGACAAAGTATATATATACACACACTAAAGTGTGTGATGTCTCATCAAAAGATTTTCATGTAAAAAATTTACACTAGTCAGCTATTTTAATTAATTACATAATTTTCTTTTAATTTTGTTTTCTTAACATGTACTTTTAAGTTTAATTAATTAATTAATATGCATAATCCTTCTTTAATTTTACTAATAATGATGATTGGACTTGAATCTGTCAATCAATAAACTAGAGTTTTAGTGAAACGCACCAAACTCATAAAAGAAGCACAGTTGTTTGCACCAGTGACAGGCAAAATCACCACAACCATCAGCCTCTTTAATTACGATTAGCAGTAATCTACATAAAAGAAACACCAATTAATTAAATAATGTTAATAAATATGCATAGTATTTTTTTTTTTGTTTTAATAATTACAGAAAATCTTACCAGCTAAATTAAATAGTCCCATAACTATTTTTCTCTTTTATACATTAAATAAATAGCTAGCAATTTCAATTCGTAGAATTATTACTTTTATGTGTTTAATTGATTTATTACTATTATATAGTTTGATCTTAAAAAATTTTAAAAATATTAAGGCCCTATTGGACAGGGTTTTTACTTTGTACTTTTTGTTTTTTTGTAAGCTTTTCCTATAAAAATCATATATTTTAACTTTTAAAGTTTTAAAACTCTTTTATGAGAACATCCAAAAATTACTAAAATGATTTTTGAGTTCAAAAAGTTAAAATCATACTTTTAAAAGTCTTACCAAACAGACCCTAACTAAATACTCATTTCAGATATTCACGCATGACCACTGAACGTGAATATATTTTAGCTTTGACTGAAATAGCTTTTAAAACTTTAAAACTTTTCTATGAGAATATCTAAACACTACTAAAATGATTTTTGAGCTCAAAAAGTCAAAAACAAACTTTTAAAAGACTTGCCAAACAGACCCTACCTAAATACTCATTTCAGATATTCACGCGGGACTAGTGAGCGTGGAATAATCTAAATAGTGCTTATGATATACATATTAGAGTTAATTACACTCAACTCCCTGAGGTTTGACTAATTACATTCGGAATCAAAGTTTGCATTAATGAACACTAACCTCCCCTCACGTTAACGTTGACCGTTGACTTTTTCAATTTTTTTAAATGACCAAAATACCCCTGTCACAAATTTTTTACTGTTCATTAAAAAAAAATTAATGGTGAGATCCAGATTGGATTTCCACCGTCCATCATTGTTGATGGACGGTGGAGATCCAATCTGGATCTCCACCAAGAAAAAAAAAAATTTTTTTTTTTAAATCTTCATCTTCGAACCCAGAGGGTTCGAAGATCGAACCCTTCTGGGTTCGAATCGAACCCAGAAGGGTTCGAAGAACGAACCCTCTGGGTTCGTCGAATATCGAACCCTTTGGGTTCGATCTCGAACCCAGAGGGTTCGAAGATGAAGATTAAAAAAAAATTTTTTTTTTTTTTTTTCTTGGTGGAGATCCAGATTGGATCTCCACCGTCCATCATTGTTGATGGACGGTGGAGATCCAATCTGGATCTCACTATTAATTTTTTTTAATGAACAGTAAAAAATTTGTGACCGGGGTATTTTGGTTATTTAAAAAAATTGAAAAAAGTCAACGGTCATTTTAACAGTCAACGTTAACGTGAGGGGAGGTTAGTGTCCATTTTAACGGTCAACGTTAACGTGAGGGGAGGTTAGTGTCCATTAATACAAACTTTGATTCCGAATGTAATTAGCCAAACTTCAGGGAGGTAGAGTGTAATTAACTCTACCTATTAAATACAAAATATAAATGTCAAGGCTTTTGTCAAGGTTTATGCTTGGATTCTTCTCTCACCGTTTGCGTTTTTCACCCTCAAAATTCATAAAAAAAAAGAAAAAAAGTATTAACAAATTATTATTTTTTTCCCCTTCAAAGATCTAATTCGAAAATCATTCAAGCCTGTGAAGAAATTCTCAGAACTCAGAAGAATTACTATTATTATTATTTAAACTTCACAGCTCATCATCGTCATCATCATCATCATCAACAGTGGCAGCAACTTACTGATAAGTGCTCTTCTTTCGTTTTTCAACTTATATATATATTGGTTATTTACTGTTGTTGGTAAATCTCTGATCTATTGTCTGCAACTCTTCATTTCTAATTCCGGGCTATATAAGGAAAATAATCTCATATGTACATGAGAGACTGGTAGTCTGGTACAGATAGATAGTGACCGTTTTTTTTTTTTTTTCCTTCTTGTTTTTGGGTTGGTTGATTTATGACTTTTTGGGGCTTGATTTGAGGACTGATTCAGAGTTTGATTTTGTAACTGTGACTGAGAAGCAGAAAAATCCATTCCAATTTAGGAGAAGTTGTTTGAGAATTTTGTAACTGTTGCTTCTCATCACCATCATCGCCTGCCATATTAGTTCAACAATTCAGAGATTTTGACTTTGAATCTTGAAACCCCTCTGACAAGCTTATATTATATATATATATACATATAAAGTGACCAAGCAGCTTGGTTGAATCAGTAAAAGAAACTCAAAAGAGACCCGGTTGGATCTCAGAAGAGAAGAAGAAGAAGAAGAAGAAGAAGAAGCACTGGCAAATAAGTGGTGGGAGAGAGTAGATGTGGTGGCTATGGCGGGCTTTGAATCAGGTCAAGGTTCTAGATATGTGCATCCACTCTTCATGAGATCACCAGAACTGCACCTTCAACGACCACTTGCGATTCATCCACAACAACCCTCTTCCGATTCGAGGGACTCCGAGGAAGAAAACGAGCCAAAACTAGATTTAGACGCCGCCGCAGCAGCAGGAGGAGCTACCAGCAGCTCCAATCGCCGCCCGCGTGGCCGTCCTGCAGGTTCCAAGAACAAGCCCAAACCACCCATCATCGTCACACGTGACAGCCCCAATGCCCTCCGGTCTCACGTGCTCGAAGTCGCTGCCGGCGCCGACATCATCGAGAACATGTCGAGCTACGCACGGAGAAGAGGGAGAGGGGTCTGCGTTTTGAGTGGAAGCGGGACTGTTGTGAATGTGAATCTAAGGCAACCCTCGGCAGGGAGTCATGTGGTGACTTTGCACGGTAGGTTTGAGATTCTCTCGCTCTCTGGCACGGTGCTTCCGCCGCCTGCGCCGCCAGGGGCAGGTGGGTTGTCTATATTCTTGTCTGGCGGTCAAGGGCAGGTGGTCGGAGGGAGCGTGGTGGGCCCGCTTGTGGCGTCTGGACCGGTGATCTTGATGGCTGCTTCTTTTGCAAATGCTGTCTTTGAGAGGTTGCCTTTGGATGATCAACAGGAGGATCATCATAATGATCAGGTTGGTGCATCACAAGTTCAGCCAACAGCATCACAGTCTTCAGGTGTGACCGGTGGCGGTGTAGGGCAGCTCGGTGACGGCGGCGGCGGCGGTTTGTTTAACATGGGAGGTGGAAATGTGGGAAATTACCCTTTTCCGGGACCAGACTTGTTTGGATCATGGGGTGGAAGTGCTTCTAATAGGCCTCCTTTCTAGTGTGACCAAATTGATCATCAATCTTGCAAAAATTTTCAATAAGCAAAAAAAAAATTGCAAGATTATATTTGTGAAAGGATTATAACTATAAACTTCTCTCTCTCTTTTCTTTTTCCTTAGCTTGGAGTTGAAGTTGTAAAATTCATGGAGATCTCTCAATGCATGGCTGCTTTTTTATTTTTTTTGTAATTGGAAATCGATGAATCAAATGCAGTTTGGGAGCTTAATGGATTTACACAGGCTTCTCAAAGTCATGAGTAAGTTTTTGAAGTACTTCTATATATGTATAAAGAATATTTTAGTTCTCTTTCTCGATACAATTTTTCTTTTCTCTTCTTCTTTTTATTATTATATAGCATATATATATATATATAATAACAATGCCTAGTTTCTTTGTGGATGCTTAATTAAATATATAATCTGCTTTGTGTTTTCATGATCTCTTTAATTTGCAGCTAGCCCTTTGGTGATCATATGTTTTATTAGAATTATATTAAATAAAATAGTAAGTATAATAATAATATAGATTATGTCCTAAGTAATTTCATTTTTTAACATGTTCAATGTTTGATCTAGAGTCCCTTTTAGTACAATAAGAGAACTTTAGAAACCAGTTTTTTCTTGTCTGGCCTCTTAGAATAAAAACCCTAGTTGTCAACTCAGAGAATCCATTTCTTGGCAACTAAATTGATGTTGTTGGCTGACCAAGCGTTACAAATTAGCAGAACTACTATAAACTTTTGAAGAAGAAAGTTGTGATCAGTTACCAAATGTGAATGATATATACACACACACACACACACACAGTGTATTGTAAAGATTTATAAATTCTTTTTTACATATATTAAAACGAGCCTGCAACATATGAACATTTGTTTCAACTTCCCCGACTTCTAAAAAGATAAAAAATAAATTATGAATTATAGAAGTGGTTGATTGGATTGGTTAGAGTGCTTTTGTGTGTTTTCGAAGCTGTAAATAGATTGTTGTTGGAACTTAGCAAGCTGTTTCTTTGTCTCTTTTCAGTTGTTTTAGAAATATATGATTTTATGTCCTAAGCTCATGAACCCATGACTGATCTTATATATATATACACACACACAGAGAGACACAGATGCTTTAGTTGTTCTTATATCAAGGAATGTTATTTGCTTATTAAATTGCACAGACGAGGTTTTATGCTTCTAGATTTAAGTGGAAATTAATTAAGAATGACCCCTTTGAAGTTTGAGCAGCAAGTTAAATATTATGTTGAGTGGTATATTTTATATATATATATATATATATATATATAAATATATATGCTTGTTTCCCAGATCATATCATATGTTTTCTTGGCCTCTTTTCGTCTAACATAAAAGCACCCACATGCACGGAGAGAGAGAGAGAGAGAGAGAGAGAGAGAGAGAGAGAGAGAGAGAGAGAGAGATTTAATTTAGAGAGAACAGAAGCTCAAGATGGAAGGAGACTACTGCAATATTAGTTTAACAAAGAAATCATAACTCTTGAGCAGATTAATTACACCTGAATATTAATTAATTAACTTCTATAAACAACACCTGGTGTGTGGTAAATGCCTCTTCTACATTTTGGCTTGGAAGTTGTATGATTATTAGTATTTTTTTATTATTTTATCTGAGGTGACTAGGCCCTAGCTAGGGTCGTGTGTGCACACAACACGCACACAAATAATATATATAGTTATCTTCTTCATTTAATTAACTCTTGTCATGAAACAAACTAGAGTATTATATTGTATGTTGTGTGTAGAAGATGCATGCATGCATGCTATAGTTTTAAAATTAAAAAAAAATTAAGTAGTGGTGCTTGATCACAGGTTAATATCAGATCATTCTGATCAACACCGATTCCTTTAAAGTCTTGTTACTCAAAAGAGAAAGTTAACAAAGTATTTTTTTTTTTTTTTTGTTCTTCCATTTGGTGTTGAATTATAAGTAAAGCAAGCACATATATATTATAACAAATGCTTTGTTATGAGTTTCCACAGATGCATTATATATCTATCCTCTCCCATATATCTCACAGAATTCATGTCAAACTTCAACTTATTAATTGCATCGGACAAGTGAAGAAGTTTTTCAGAAACTGGTCTAGTTCCATGAAAATGAACCCCATCTTAGAAATTTCATATTATACATTGGTTTTATATATATATATATTCTTCAAGCTAGCTAGGTACATAATAATAGAAAAAATGAGTGAAATCAATAGCATATATACCAGGGCTATGTATATATGAAAATCTAGGAATCAGACACCTGCTTCAGTTAATTTATTCTCTCGATTACTTCCCGATCTGACATTTCTAGTTATCAGAGAAGTTGAAAATTATAAAAAAAAAAGAAAAAAGAAGATGGTCCGCTGAGATTGTTCATCTAACAGTTGTTGAATGTGGTATATGTTGCTTCGCGTTCTCTAATATATATATAAAATAACAAGCATGCATGGAGACTATAATTGATTTACCGTTTATCAGAAAATGGAAAAATCATTGGTGTGATTATAAGAATATTTTGGTGTGGTAACTGCAATTAATTATTGCCTCATCAGCATAAATAAAAGTAACTAAATAACTACGCAATTGTAAGAGTGGACCTCTACCAACTGAGCTATATCCCCGAGTCATTAGATGCTTCTTCTATTATTTTCCTTAGCGTAACTGGGTCATCTTGGATTTAAACCAGAGACCTCGACCGTGAAGTAAATCATCGCACCTATAGTCCAACCAATTGGAAGAGAATCAATAGGTTACTTTTCGAACGCGATTAATCCTTCCAGATCGCAGCATGCAACTCTCAATTGTACTGCGCTCTTCAAGTGTGCTTGTCCCCTGTTTTATTACCATGGAAAGTATTTGTGAAATAACTCCAATTAGAAGAAAAACAAAAACGAAGGCGTTAATAGACCCTCTCGGCCTAACTCTACACACTCTAGAATCCTTTTTCAAATCTGCTCCTATTCTCCATGTAAAATGGGGGTCCACTATTGGGTAACAATCCACTACTAAGTTTATTTTTTTGTTGGGTATGTCTTAATAAGCCCAAAACAAGGCCCATTCTGCTAATATGGGCCTCTTGTTATAGAGGCTGTGGTTCGTAAATTGGTATTAGGCGTCTATTGAGCCCAAAATGAAACCAAGGGCTCAGGCCCAATAAAACTGATAATATCAGACAAAATGATTGAGCTCAAGCCGGCAAAAACAGCTAAAACACCACAACACAATACATCAGACAAAATGTGATATCATGAGTTCTTCTTCCTTTGTTATTATTCATATTATTATTATTATCATGCAAAACGGCAAAACCCATGTAAGATAAAAGAAAACAAGTTTTTTTGTTTTTGTTTTATGTTTGGTTTTTTACAGTTCAACATATTCATGAGCGTGGAAGCCACACCATCTAACAAAATTGAGATATCCATCAATAAATTTTATGGTCATTACGTTTATAGACCACAAACACAACATACGAAGCAAAAAAAAAAAGAAAAAAAAGAAAAAAAATATATCTGGTAGGTTTCTAAATAAGAATTTTGATCCGTACTACTTTATCATCCACGGCAATGCATGCAGTGCTCGTCTTCTCTAGAAATGGCAGACATTTTGATATACTCCAAGCAGTCCTTGATAGCATCCGAATAGAAAGAACTCGTGTAGTTATATGTTCCGGATCTGCTGCCGCCGCCGCCGCTATCTCCGGTCAATATCATTCTTCTCTTGAGATTGTGATGATGATCATCGTTATTTTTACTACTCTTATGATGACGATAGATAAATGTTTTAACAACACCTCTCTTGAGCGATTTCAAAAAAGCTTGCCCGTACGACAGCTTCCACTTGCACTTGAAAAAGAACCTGAACCAGTAGAAGCGCCTGATGACACGAAGCCGCGGTATCGATAACCGCCGTGTTTTCAACCAGAATCCTCTAGTCAAAGAGTGTCTTCTCGGATCGGTCGCCGCTGTCGTCGTCACCCTGTCGTAGCTGGTCCGATTCATTTGTAATAATATGTATGTGCATGAACTGTGAATAAGGGTAAGGGTGGTAGTAGCGGTGGTGGTGATGTGAAGCAGTGAAGGTGGTAGTACAAAAGATATTGAAATCTGAAGCGTCCGGCAGAGAATGGAAGTTTCCTCAAAAGTGCTTTTATATATGACTAGTGACTACCCATGTAACGTTTGAGCTTTTATAAGAAAAAACTGCTTTTTTATTTTTTAGTTGTGAGGAAGCACTTAAGAGTGCCTTTTAAAATATAAGTTAATACCAGTCGCATATATATGGCTGTGTCACGAGCAGAAGAAGATTACATTTGTTAAAGCAGACTAAACTTGAACCAGTCAGAGTGTTTATAGTGTCTTACCCTTACATGACAGAGAAAACATCAAAAGAAAAGGCTAAAACCTCCTGCCATGTTTGGATATTATGACTTCTTTCATTGAAAGTTTTTCGATGTAGTTTATTGAATACAAAAACTAGCTTCAATCTGTGAAGATATTTAAAGAACAGTGACTTCTAAACAGCCTTGGCACTATAATATCTTGACCATATCAGCAATTTAATATGATAAAACAGATCATTTATTTTAAATTAAAAAAATAAAAAAGAAGTTGATAAAATATTTGTTTCGCTCCAACGTTTACCTGTATTCAATTAAAGTCTAAGGTGGCTCTCCACCAAACTGATCAATATCTTTAATTTAATAGGGTTCCTGGAAAAGTTGGGGAAATGAAATGAAGATTGAACAGTGGAATTTTGGTGGTGCGTGTAATTAATAGCAACATCACACATGCAAGGCACTATTTAATAGTGGCTTATAAAACATTATAAGTTTATGTCTGTCCCAAAAGAGGATAGGTTTTTCCTCGTCAGTGCTCTTTTAACTTATAAGATGGAAATTGAGATGCTATATATTATCATGATGATCATGATGATAAGGTGATAGATTAGATTTTGAATTTGAGTCGTATCTTACTCATTCTAATTCTATCATATGAAGATCGATCTTGTTGGGAATTCGATCCGATTCCTGGCGCAGCAGAAGTGGTAAACTGTATGCAAACACGTAAATCTGCACACGACACACATATGGAAGCAAGCAGAATAGTAAATGAGACAACAATTTTTTACATGGTTCGGCAATCAATTGATTCCTACATCCACGGAGTGCACAAGTACTCAATTCACTATGAAAGAGCTATTACAACAACACTTATACGAAAAACTCTCACACAATTTTTCCTCTCACGTGTGTTTATACTCTCTGCTCTCTCTCAGTGTTTCCACTCACGGAACCGCACACCTGGGTTCCTCATTGGGGTGACCCCCTGGATCTCCTGGAACCGCACACCTGGGTTCCTCATCGGGTTCACTTGCCTGGATCTCCTGGAACCGCACACATGAGTTCCTCATCGGAGTCACCTGCCCGGATATACTGGAACCGCACACTTGGGTTCCTCATCGGGGCCACCTCTCAGATATTGCCTGGGCCACCTGCCCGGAGGCTGAGCTGCTCTACTCGAGCTCTCTCTCTTTGAACTCTCTTTGGTGGATATAAGTTTATTATCACAAATGAGGGGTTATTTATAGGAGATATATGGTTACTGTTCATGGTTACTGTTCACGCGTATACGGTACTGTTCATGGTTACTGTTCACGCGTATACGGTACTGTTCACCAGCTGTTCCGTGTGGGACCCACCTTGGCGGCACCGCCATTCACTGTTCACAGCCACCCACGAGGCGGCGCCCGCCGTTCACTGTTCACATTTACTATTATGTATACGGACTATTCATCATACACTCATTCATGTATACGGTACTGTTCACATGGCCAAATCTTTGTCCTACTGCTATGCCTCTCATAAGTCTCTCCTGGGTTTGCTGTCTAGGCTTCTCTTGGGTCAACTCAAAATTCAAGCTTCACAAACCCATGTCTTTACTGTGCAGACTCATGGATTTTAAGCATTTTAATCTTGTGCAGACTCAGGTCTTTACTGTGCTGTATAATAGTTCATGAGATCATGATAATGTCTTAATTAGTTGCTGCACCAGTACAGGGAGTGGAAAGACGATCTGTGCAGAGTTTGCCATATTGAAGAATCATCAAAAAGCATCTGGTAGTGATATGCTTCTTGTATATATATATATTATATAGTGCCTATTGAAGGTCTTGCCAAAGAACGTTACCGTGATGGGGATTTGAAGTTTAGCTATGGACCTGGGGAAATAGCTATGGACCTGAAACTGCTTGGCAAAGGTCAAATAATTATCAGAATATGTGACTTTGTCAATTTTATTTAAGTTTCTCTAGGTAACTATTATAAAAATTATTAATTTTACAATTTTCTCAAAATAATCTGAAATTTATTATATTTCTCGAATAGAGTATTTCTACCAGTGTCGTATAAAAATAGTGTCTTCACGCACAATGCATTAAAATATATGATTTCAATTTTACTTAAATTTTCCTCATTAACCATTATAAAACTTGTTAATCTTATTAATGTCTCAAAACAATTCAAAATGTGTTACATTGGTATAATATAGTATTTCTAGGAATTTCATACAAAAATATTGTGTCAAAAAGCATACTGCATTGATAAATGCGACATTTAAATTTTTTCTCAAATTTCCTTTCCTAACTACTATAAAAATTGTTATTTTTGCTACGGTCTCAGAATGATCCGAAATTTGTTACCAGGATAAAATAGAGTATTCTAAGAGTTCTATACAAAAATATTGTGTCTAATAGCATATTGTACAAATACACTACTTTCTAAATTTTACAATTGTCTCGGAATGACCCAAAATTTATTACATAGATAGAATAGAGTATTTTTAGGAGCTGCATATAAAAATATTGTGTCAAATCATATAATGCAATTGAAAAACGCTACTTTTAATTTTTTTTTTTTAAATTTTTCTTATTAACTCACTATAAAATTTGTTAATTTTAAAATTATATCAGGAATGATTCGAATTTTG
Source organism: Xanthoceras sorbifolium (assembly GCA_003430845.1). Lineage (NCBI taxonomy): Eukaryota > Viridiplantae > Streptophyta > Magnoliopsida > Sapindales > Sapindaceae > Xanthoceras > Xanthoceras sorbifolium. Next base: position 34,163,557 of record CM010617.1, read on the forward strand.
TTACATAGATAGAATAGACAATATGTTGTTAAGAGTAAAATACTAGACTGTCAAATTATTTACTAAAATAATGAAGTATGTAAATTATAATTTTTGTAGTAACTACGCCCATTTACCATATCATTTAAACATAATTTTTAGATAAATAATTTAAATAGCCCGACATTACTCTCCTCTTAAATAGTTTAAAAACAAACAATCAAATACTAAATAATAAATATACTTTGTTAAAGCGTACTAAACTTGAAGGAGTCAAAAGTTTATAGTGAAACTCATTTCTTTTGGTCTTACTCTTACATGACGGAGAGAAAACATCAAAAGAAAAGGCTAAAACCTCCTGCCATGTTCGTATATTATGACTTCTTCATTAAAAGGTTTTTGATGTAGTTTATTTGAATACAAATATTTAATCTAGCTTCAATCTTTGAAGATATCAAAGAACACTGACTTTCTAACAGCCTTGGCAGTATAATTAATATATTAAAATATCAGCAATTTAATATGATAAACCAGATCATTTTTTTTTTTTAAAAAAAAATTGATAAAATATTTGTTTAGCTTAATGTTTACCTGTATTCAATTGAGGTCTAAGGTGGCTCTCCACCAAACTCAATTGTTTAATTTAACATGGAAATGAAATAAATGAAGAATAGTGGAATTTTTGTGGTGCGCATTATTAATAGCAACATCACATGCAAGGCACCATTTAGATATAGCACACACATCTAACATCATCAACAACAAATCAATAAATGAGAGAAACATGACTAATCCCACATCAGTATGAAATTAGTAATGAGTATATAACTTGACACTCTCCTCTTATAAGCCGATTTGTAAGGATGAGTTCTATCTAGTGGGTTCCTATACTTAGAAAGTTATATACAAACCACTAATCTCATACTTAGTGACCTATCATTCCCGGCAAGGTTGGCAGCACTCTCCAGGTTGCCTCGACTGTGCGTCGTAACTGTAAATATGGGATCCATTTGTTGTTTTCTAATGTAGGTTTCTTTTTGTAAAAAAAAAAATATATAATTTTCTTTTTTCTGGTACTCTTAACGAGGATGCTTTATCTGAACATTCTTCTACTTTCTACTATTCATGGGTTTTTCAAAAAACTAGTTTAGTTAGAAAAGATTGCCCTGATAAAGATGATCATTTCAACTGTTTTAACAAGGCACAGATGGGAGGGAAGGAAAAAAAAAAGGAACATATTGTACAAGAAGACATAATTTCAATGTTGAGGTTCTTCCTAAACTTTTAGTCGCTACACAGAATGGGTTGTTGCGCTAAGATCTGCTCAGAAAAGAAAAAGAAAAGGTTCAAGCTGACCCGTGCTCGAAAGGGACACGCACAAAGAGTCGGCCATGCAGACTAACAACAGCAGAAGTCTGAAGAGGATCGATTCTTGTAGGTAACACCACAACCTGCAAACCACCACAAGATTAAATGATTCCAGATTATACCCTGACGGCAGTTAACAACACAAATGGTAATGGATGATCAGATTAATTGTCACATTCATTATAATGCTTAAAGCAAATGGGGTCTTTGATAGTCCAGATTATTTGTCACATACAGCGATGCAGGAAAATGCATAGCGCAGGGAGAAGCAGCTAGTACAAAGTATAACATTGATTTTCTTGGTAAATGTAAAACCATGTCGAGAAATACCTTTTTAAATGGTGTGATACCCCAAGGATTGTCAACATGCTCCGGTTCACCAGTTATAACCAGACGTCCAGCAGGATCTGATTGAACGCGCACCTGGATCCACCAGAAATGAAGGACAGTTAAACACAGTAGGCTGAGCAGTTCATGCAGTTATACTATGCAAATAAGAAACTATTTCAATGGAAGTTTGCAACATCTTGCAATCCATGGATACCGTGTAAGGAGATTGTATACATGAATTTGTACCCACTGGATTTGAATTACTTTCCACATGTAGGAATACATAGATGTCTCACATTAGTAAATATAACTATAACTACAAGCATGAAACTATATAGATACATGAAAAGAGTAAATTCAAACATCACACTTGGGAAAAGTGGTGATTGCGTGCATCTCTAGAGGTGCAAAGGGTCGAATAATAATCTGAGAATTGTATTATATACATCTACCTAAACTATCTTCAGAAAGTAAAAGCAGAACACTGAGCCTTTCTTTGTCAAAGCTTAAAACAAATCTAGGTATCCTACATCAATACATGTTTTTGTGTGTATTAGCAAGTTCCTCGCAAAAGAGCTAGATGCTTAGAATGAGAGTAAAGCAGCAAATACTGCCATTAATAACGATATTGTGGAAGCATATCATGCACATGCAGACTAGGCAACGGCATCTGATTATTGAATGTGCAAGAGGCGTCCCAGGCAACATATACTCTGATCTGATGGTAGTAACTACTCTTTTCGGATTATCAACCTATATTTTCAAGATGACCAATCATCGTGCCACCAATTTGTTAATCAATCTAAGAAGGTTACAAGGTTACATCCAACTGATCATCTGAGCAGTAGAAAAAAGATTCTAAATTGAAGAGAGAAAAAAAGGTTTAGACTTTCAAGAGAAATGCTTACCTCCTCGCGCAGAAGCCCAGGGACCAGAGCATATACCTCAAAGCAATCTTTCTGCGCATCAAAAACAGTGCAACTACTGAAAACTACAAAATAAAATGACTGGAAACTTCATCATATCTACCAGTTTCGTACAGAGGGAAGATGATGAAAAATTAAGACAAGAATCTTACTGTTTCCCGCACACTGATCTTCACCCAATCAGCAGGTGGTCCGATATCAACAATTTCTGCTATCAGTCTAAAAGATGAAAACCTTTAGCCTCACCTTAATCAGAAAATACAAACAAAACTAAAATACAGCCTGGTTCACATGAATCTAGGTTTTTGTTCACTTTCAAGAGGATTGGAAGTGTTATAGAGTAGTATTGCCTGTGTGTGCACCATAGCAGATATTGACCTTCCTGGTAGCAGGAGGGTAGCAGTGAAGTGATAAACAAGCTTACTAAGTTATCACCTAATGGGGAAAAAGGACTGAAAGGAATACCCAATGCACAAAGGTCCATTTTCCTCTTTGGCAAGAGAAACTAAAGTAGGCCTTACATTGAGACACTATCTCTACAAAGAGTGATAAGTGCTCCATAAGAATATAATTCTCTTCAAGCCCTGGACAAAACAAAATAAACGAGCGAGAGAGAGAGAGAGATTATCTATAATATTAACTGCTTATCTGCTTCATTTGGTGCAGATTTTTCAGCATGATCCGCGTTAGTTGGTGTCTTGATTTTAGGCAAACCTGACTCAAGAAAACCAGTACAATGTGAAATACATTTTGGCCAAATAGAAATGTTAGTGGTAACGATTGCCATTCATAGGGATCATACCAATGCTCTTGAGATGTTTTTCACGTCTTGCTGTAGAATGTAAGCTCTTCTCCTGTTCAAGGAACATAAGCATATTATATAACAATAACTGTTGTGACACATTAAATATCACATATATAGAAATTATGACCATGAAATGACCCGGTTTAAGTTTCAACTAACCTTAATAATAGGCTCAGTAACCTCACCATATCCAAGAAGACGCTGAGCATGCCAACCCTGCATAGCACGAGCTGCAGCATCCCTTCGCGCTCTACCAGATCCTGGAGTTTGGTAGCCACTTACCTGCACGGGAGAAAAGGTTAGGAAAAAACAAGTCAACTAATATATTGAAATAATATTATCCCTAACTAATTAAATTAGAAGTAACAGTACACAAAATCGCATAAAATAATATAAACCAAATGCAATAAGAAGATGATACCTCCTTTTCAGCACTTGCAGGCTGAGAGAAAGATGAAGCGGGGAGTTGAAGCTCACCAGTTAGCCTCTTATGCTTTTCATATTCCAAAAGTGCCTGCACATAAGAATGTCATGTAATATCAGAGATAGAAACAATCATGCAGACTATAAACTGAAAGTAGCAATTATAATGATGACAATATTGACTGAAGAACACCGGGTAAGATATACAACTTTGTTATCATTTTTTCTCAACACCATGAAAAGGAGACAATTTATTTGGCTTCCAACATAAGAAACATGGTCATGGACATTAGATAAAAACTTTATTAAAACATCTGGCATTTCTAACTGTATGCAAATGAAGGAAAAGAAAAAAAAAAGAACAAAAATGAAATTTATAAGCAACTAATTTCTGGGTAATTGCTTACAATTTCATTAATTATAAATGAGCATTTGTTCTACCTTCTCATAGAAAATGCGGAATGTCCAAGAGACAGTCGTACAGGTCCTGAGAGTGAGAAAGAAATTATAACGAATTAAATAACGAATTCTATTAAATAGCATATTGCACTCAGCTCTTCATTTTGAAACAAATTTTAGTAGACTTTTGAGTATGAAAAAAATCTAACTAAACTAGAAAAAAGCATCAACTAAGGGATGCTTACAAACTTGGGGAAAGATGCAAAAGAACAAAAGCTAACTTCATATTCTAAAATCATTATAAGTTTTCTTACTTTGGAGGGTGAAAAGACTCTCCTACTTGCCGCCACAATTTGGATGCAGTCACCTATAAATAACAATAGAACAAAAGTAGTTCTGTTATGATAGTGACAAGTATATCAATGTCCATAGTATTACAATACTGATGCACATAATTTATTCAACATTAACTGAGTTCAACCTTAAGCTTCAGCTCTAATGTGTAAATCAGTTGAAAAAAATATGTAAGCTCAATAAAGTTTCTGCCAACCTTTTGCACTAAAGAACTAAGGCTTTTTGAGTAAAACTTGGAAGAAGTTGTATTGATGATTATATACAAAAATTATATTCCAGTTAATGTTTTTCTGCATAACATTGTCAATGTCATCAAAGACTAAAACTTATGTTAGAAAAGTAATCTTAAAAATAATTCAAATATTTTAAAGTAAAATAAAAGTCCCTAAAATTATATTAGATACAACAAAACATGTTTTTACAAAAGTAAAAATAAAAGAGAACCAAAACATAGCTTTAAACAATTGAAAAGAGAAACACAAAGAGGAAAAAAGAACTATCATTTTAAGTGTTCCAATGACTCAGTGCATATTAATAAATTCAATGACTCGTGCACTTTTTTCAGTTTCTTTTACTAATTCTATGCAACTTCAACGACGCATGCAAGCCATACAGATGTTTGGCTTGTATACATACGTAACGACTTAAAAACAAAGTAATGTCATACATATGTCTAATACAATTTTGTTTGCAGTTTCAAATTAACATCGACTAAGCATATTCTACAAACAAGAAGAGAAGTCCTAGCCCCTAGGATTAAACAAAAACAAGAATCTTAGCAAAAAAAATCCTTCAAATCGAAACCTCTCAATCTTTTTAGAGTTTTTTTTTTTTTTTTTTTTTTTTTTTGCTTTCATCAATTTACAGACCAAATAAAACTTGAAAAACATAGATAAAAAGGACAAATATATTGCAAGAAAAACGTTACTAGCGATGGTGATCGCAAGAGAAATCGGCAACAAGGACCGGAAATAGAAACAACAATGAAAATTGACAGCTTATGTTGTCAACGAAGACAGTCAATGATGAACGTCATTGTAATAAAATTGATTTATATGAAATTAGACTTGGGCTATAATTGTCTTTATGTTAGATTAATAAGGTTAACTTTACCATTAAAAAGATTCATTAAATCTCACAATAAATTATTTCATAATCACTTTACAAAAGTAATCTCCACCTGCTTCTTAAAATTGCTGCCAAATCAGCTCAGATTATTAAATAATCACTTTTGGAAAATTTACCAAACATCACTTTTATACCAAAATTATTAAATAATCTAATTTTAACTTCTCAAAAGCAATACTAAACGGGGCCTAAGTCAGCGCACATAATCAAAGTCCCCCAATATAGCTACAAATACCCCTTGCTCATCTCCTAATTGATCCGAAGTTAAAGATTCCTAAAATTCCGGCCTTAAACTTTAAACTTCCCCATCCCAACATATTTTTGACAAGTGGCAATGACAATTCTTTTTCCTTGTCCATATATAATGTGAAACCTTAATCAGAAACATCAACACTAATTATACTAATGCATATGATTATAGACATGACATTATATCACTATATTCCATAAAACTTTAAACATCTGCGAATAAATAAATGTAAATGGTGCACCTGAAACTATCACAACCCACATATCATGTTCATCCAACACCAGTTTGGATGCTTGACACTCATTTACTAGTAAAAATTGAATGCTTTTGCGCATGCCTACTCTCACAAAATATGCGGTTGACAAGATAATCAAAGTACCTCAATCTCAAAGCATTCACTTGTTACTTTCTTAGTACTATTTTATTTACTTATGTATGTTGACTACTAAATACAGGCCCAAGTAGCACTCAATCCTTTTCATCCTTCTAAAAAAAATCCACAAAAAAAAAAATACATAAAATCCGATCATATTTATTGCTCATTGAACCCTAGTAAGATACAAAAAGTATAGCTGAGAATAACATATCATGTAGAACATGGAAACAAATTAGTAACGTACAAATGTACATGCATACCACTTCATAGCCACCCAATCTAATAACAGCCCTCCACAACCTACATCCCAAGAAAAGATGCAGAAATTAGCCCAAACAATAGAAAAAACACATAATTCCCAAATTTGAAAGAATAGCTACAGGAACTCACTTAAGGCAGTTCAATGGCTCCCCATAAAACTTGGGAGGCTTGAATTCCAGGGCGTTCTCTCTATAGAAACTTTCCAGCTCCTTCATGAATTCCACTCGCTCCTCAGGTGTCCCTGAATCATCAGCCTCTGCCATCTGCAGATAAACAAGAATATAAAAATGTCAAAAACCTTGATTGGTAGTCTATGCTTAAACTTGCAAGCCTCATTTTCAGATTTTTTTTTTTTTTTTGAAAACAAGAAGATTCCTAATTGGTGTTAATTTGATGTACCTCTGTATCATTCAACCAATTCTTCGATCTCGTCACATTCCCATCTTCGGCTTTATGAGGAAAAGGTTCCACATTTGGAAGAGAAGAACCAGGACTATTAACTTTTAGCTCATTGTTGACTAGGTTACTATCACCATCATTTTTACTCTCTGGCAGCTCACCAATAATACCAGAATCATCATATTTAGCATTTGCATTAGCAGTAACTTTATCATCAGGCAAAACTAGATCATCACTAGGCAATTTTGGGGGCTTATTGTTGTCAGAGGTCTCCAGACACGGCGAATGCCCGTTTCTACTAGGTACCTCAGAAGATTCTTGTTGCTTAATGCTCGCGTCAACAAGGTTGGTGTTCGAACCATCAAGGAAATCTTGCTCGATCATTTCAGTGTCCTCCATCTTTATTCTATTCTCCAATCTAGATTCCATACAAACCAATTACAGATATTATAACGAATTTTTTATACTAACAAGATAAAACGACATAAATGCTGGTTCCTTCGTGATCTCTTAGCTGAATCACATTTTTTTTTTGAAATTTCGAAGAATCAAAGCCTAATTCTCAGTTCATTCATGATAAATAGTGAAGAAAACAATAATTTTCCCAAAAAGAAAAAAAAAAAGTTCTCTATTCTTCACTTTCCCTCCGTTTTTCTAATGAACCGAACAGTGTCGGAGTTTTCACATCTTTTTCAAAACTAAACACAATATAAGAGAAAACTATAACAAAATTCACTGCTTCAAAACCAAAAAAATGAGAAAAATTAAATAAAATTCACACACCATAACTAGCTAGAGTAAAAATGAAAAAGAAGAAAAAAAGGTAGGTAGAGAAACATGCTTGCCTGATAGGGAGAGAGATTTGGGAGAAACGGAGGAGAGGAAGAGGAACGGCGTCGTACTAGGGTTTTGGGGGTGAAATAGACAATGCTGGTGAGGAGAGTGAGTAAAAAGAGAGGTGAGAGATCTTATCCAGCAAACATAGAAAGTAACATTCATGGCAAGTACAGGTGTGATTCGATTTCTAGGTAAAGGGGAAGCACCAACACAAGCCCACAGTGCTTTAACGCTCAGTCTCTCTGGTTCTTTGTATTTACCCACTAACAACAAGTAACAACATCAACAACAACGCAGATTCCTTTTACAATTATTATTAAAATTAATAATAATAATAATAATAATAATAAAAAGAAGACAAATTATCCAACAGAAATTAAACCCACGGCGGTCTCTGCTGCTGCTGGCTTTCCCCCGACTTCAAAATCAAACCGATTCAAATGGTGGTGAACACCTGGACCTGGCTTGCCCGGTTTTGTTTGTGCTGAATTACCATTTTTACCCTTTTACGTAACCTTTTGGATCTTCGGGCTCATGGCCCTTTACAAAGGTTAGAGGTAGACTTATCAATCAATAAGTTCAATCCAATGGAATCGGTGTCTACTTATATTCATTGCATTAAAGGGTAATCTAAAACCGATTATTTTATTAAAATTAAATTTAGCATAAAAGGTTTATTAAAATTCTTCAATAATTTTCATCTTGTTTTAGATTCGGATGGCAGTCGAGTTCACGAGTAAAAGAACCGTAGTGGAGTTATGAGTATGTTGAAAAGAGGAAGGGGTCTCCCTACATAATTTTATAAATAAATGTCGAACTCAAATTCTTATTATGGATAAAAATAATACACAACTACTTAAATTATAAGTTTGTGCGTTAAAAGTAAAAAAAAGTTTAAAAAAAATAAAAAAATCAAATCCTGCGGGCTACAGTAAATCTTTTTATCGGGTTTAATAACCCAACCCAGGAGAACCAACCTATTATTTACCCTTTTTCTTGAATAGGTTTGGGTGCAAATTTTCCGGGCCTAGGTGAAGATAGTTAGTGATTGGGCCGGGTGGGTATTTAGCAACCCATTTAAAACTGTGGGGCATCTTCATCTTCATGTTGGTTTGTTTAATCATATTCGATAAATTAAACTAAAAAGGGGAAGTTAGGGTTTTTGGAACTCTCTTTGGTCTCTGTAGGATTCGTCTTCACCGATTTACTTCTCTGCGATATATTGTAAGGTTTGAGATATTCGCTTCTCTGCGTTTGCGATTTTTCTTTTTTGGATTGATTTTGAATAAGGTTACCTTATAACTGCGAGCATTGAAAGTAGTAGTGGAATTGGAATTGAAGTGAGTCATTTCTCGGTTTTGGTAGCATAGATAGATTTGTTTGTGTATAGATTGATATAGAAGTATATATTAGTCGATTTTGTAAGGAAATGGAAGATGCGAAACATAAATCTAGGAAGGAAGAGTCAGAGGATTCGAAGAGGAGTCACCGTGAGCGTGATCGAGATAGGGAGAGAGAAAAGGAGAGGAGTGGTGAGAGACACAGGGAGAAGAGAGAGCGTGAGAGTAGGCGGTCAGAGAGAGAGAAGAGTAGTGATTCTGATGACAAGAATGACAAGGAGAAGGAGAAGGAGAAAGAGAGGGAGAGGGAAAAGCACAGAAGGAACCGAGACGACGAAAGAGATAGAGGCGTTGAGAGGCGGAGAGATAGAGATAGAGAGAAGGAGAGGGAGAAGGAGAAGGAGAGGGAGGAGAAGAGGGAGAGGGAGAGGGAGAAGGAGAGGGAGGAGAAGAGGGAGAGGGCTAAGGAGAAAGAGAGAGAGAGGGAGAAGAGGGAGAAGGATAGGAGGGAACGAGACAGGGAAGAGCGAGATAGGGAGAGGGAGAGGGAGAAGAGGGAGCGTGAGAGAGAGAGAGAGAAGGAGAAAGAAAGGGAGCGGAGATTAAGGGATAAGGAGAAGCGTCGGAAGGTTGATAGTGATGATAGCGACGAAGAGAAGGACCGTGGTGATAGGAAGCGGCGTAGAAGAGATGACGATGATCATAAGGAGAGAGTGCATGAACAGAGTGTTAGCAGGTCGAACAGGCACAGGGACAATAGTGAAGAGAGCCCTAGGAAGAAAAGTGCTGAGGACGAGTCTGATCAGAAAGAGAAGAAAACTCGAGAAGAGGAATTGCAGGATGAGCAGCGGAAATTGGATGATGAGATGGAAAAGAGGAGGAGGAGAGTTCAGGAGTGGCAAGACTTGAAGAGGAAGAAGGAAGAATCCGAAAGAGAGAAACTTGGGGAAATGAATGTGGAGGAACCCAAGGCTGGTAGGAACTGGACCCTTGATGGAGAAGATTCTGATGATGAAGAAGTACCCCCATCTGGAAAACCTGAGACAGACATGGATGTAGATGAAGAAGATGCCAAGCTTTCTGATAAAGAAGGTGTAGGTCAAATGGTTGTAGACTCTGAGAAAGTGGCAGCTGCAGCTGCACCTGCTTTGCAAAATGTGGTTGCTGATGATGAGGATATTGATCCACTTGATGCGTTCATGAACTCTATGGTGTTACCTGAAGTTGAGAAGTTCAACAATGCTGTGGAACTTCCTATTGTTGATAGTAATGGTGTGGACTCAAAGAACAAGGATAAAAAGGGTGATAGGACTAACGGTGAACAGCCAAGGAAAGGTTCCAATAAGTCTTTGGGGAGAATAATTCCTGGAGAAGATTCAGAATCAGATTATGGGGATCTTGAGAAAGAGGATGGTACTGTAGAAGATGAAGATGATGATGAATTCATGAAGAGGGTTAAAAAGACAAAAGCAGAGAAACTATCCATTGTTGACCACTCAAAGATTGATTATGAACCTTTTAGGAAAAATTTCTATATTGAAGTGAAGGAGATTGTGAAGATGACCCCTGAAGAGGTTGCAGCATACAGGAAAGAACTAGAACTGAAGATACATGGAAAGGATGTGCCGAAGCCGATTAAAACCTGGCACCAAACCGGATTAACGAGCAAAATAATGGAGACAATCAAGAAGTTTAACTTTGAAAAGCCTATGCCCATCCAAGCTCAAGCGCTGCCAATAATTATGAGTGGTCGAGACTGCATTGGCGTTGCAAAAACTGGCTCAGGCAAAACCCTTGCGTTTGTGCTGCCAATGTTGAGGCATATTAAGGACCAGCCGCCTGTGGTAGCTGGGGATGGGCCAATTGGGCTTATAATGGCACCTACAAGGGAGCTTGTCCAGCAGATCCACAGTGATATCAGGAAGTTTGCCAAGGTAATGGGCATCAGATGTGTGCCTGTCTATGGTGGTTCTGGTGTTGCCCAACAAATTAGTGAATTAAAGCGGGGGACTGAGATTGTTGTCTGTACTCCAGGTCGCATGATCGATATACTCTGTACAAGTGGAGGGAAAATTACAAATTTGAGAAGAGTCACTTATTTGGTAATGGATGAAGCTGATCGAATGTTTGACATGGGTTTTGAACCTCAGATTACTCGAATTGTTCAAAATATTAGGCCAGATCGTCAAACTGTACTATTCTCTGCTACTTTCCCTCGTCAGGTTGAAATTTTGGCACGTAAAGTGTTGAACAAACCTGTGGAGATACAGGTTGGCGGGAGAAGTGTTGTGAACAAAGACATAAGTCAGTTGGTTGAGGTGAGGCCAGAAAGTGACAGATTCCTAAGACTTTTAGAACTACTAGGTGAATGGTATGAGAAGGGAAAAATCTTGATATTTGTCCACTCGCAGGAAAAATGTGATGCCTTGTTTAGGGATTTGCTTAAGCATGGTTATCCCTGCCTCTCACTTCATGGGGCCAAGGATCAGACAGATCGTGAGTCCACCATTTCTGATTTTAAGAGCAATGTCTGCAATTTGTTGATTGCGACTAGTGTGGCAGCCAGAGGTTTGGATGTGAAGGAGCTTGAACTGGTTATCAACTTTGATGCTCCAAATCACTATGAAGATTATGTTCACCGTGTTGGTCGGACAGGCCGAGCTGGTCGGAAAGGCTGTGCCATCACATTTATCTCTGAGGAGGATGCTAAATATGCACCAGACCTTGTAAAGGCATTGGAACTATCTGAGCAAGTTGTTCCTGATGACCTCAAAGCTGTTGCTGATAGTTTTATGGCGAAAGTGAATCAAGGACTTGAGCAAGCCCATGGAACTGGTTACGGTGGAAGTGGTTTTAAATTCAATGAAGAGGAAGATGAGAAAAGGAAAGCAGCCAAGAAAGCACAAGCAAAAGAATATGGATTTGAGGAAGACAAATCAGATTCAGAGGATGAAGATGAAGGGGTCAGGAAGGCTGGTGGTGACATTTCTCAGCAAGATGCCCTTGCTAAGATTGCTGCTATTGCTGCTGCCTCCAAAGCCACATCGTCTGTGCCAACTCCTATCTCAACTACTCAATTGCTTCCCAATGCCGGGATACCTATTTCTCTGCCAGGTGTTATTAACCTATCAATGCCAGGAGCAGCACCAGTGGTTTCTGGGACTGGGTTACCCGTGGCACCAAATGATGGTGCTGCTCGGGCAGCAGCATTGGCAGCTGCCATCAACTTGCAACATAATTTAGCCAAGATTCAAGCTGATGCAATGCCTGAACACTATGAAGCAGAGTTGGAGATCAATGATTTTCCCCAGAATGCTCGGTGGAAGGTTACTCACAAGGAAACTTTGGGTCCGATTTCGGAATGGACTGGAGCTGCCATTACCACCAGGGGCCAGTATTTTCCACCAAGTCGAGTTGCAGGACCAGGAGAACGGAAGCTTTATTTGTTCATTGAGGGCCCTACTGAACAGTCTGTTAAGAGAGCTAAAGCAGAACTGAAACGCGTTTTGGAAGACTTCACAAATCAGGCATTGTCACTTCCAGGTGGAGCTCAACCAGGAAGATACTCAGTTGTATAAGTGTAAGGACTGAATTTCAACTCACACATAACCATGCCATTGATCATTTATGTTGGACCTGACTTAATCTTTCAACTGGTTTATAATCATATACTTTTGGGTGGTTGTTCCATTTGGAATTGTCTTCTGTATTTTTTATGGGCTTTAATCTGTTACTTGTGCAAGATGCCATATCATTGTTTAAATATGCATTAAGCTTGATGTGAAGATATTTATATGATTAGGGTGAAACAGAATGGAATATCTCTTTTCCGTTTGCCATCGTGGCATTACGCTTATGAGTCAAAAGCTGATACTTGTGTGTTATTTTCTGTTGAATTCCCTTTCTTCTCTCTTATCACTCAGTAGCCTTTTCAAGATAGCTGTACAGTGTGTATTAAATTTGTTGTCAATTTTCACAGATCTTTGCCCCTTTTAATTTTTTGTTTTTTTTTTTTTCATCTCTTTGGTATTGTTTATCCTTTCCCACGGCTCGAGGGATGATTTAAGCCCATGCTCGCATGCTCAATATAGTCTCCGCCATTACCTTGAGCTATCATCATGGCTGTCAAAGAGATGGCGACGATCTGGTGCGATAATGTACCTTATCACTACTGTAGTGAAACGGTTTATAGAACTTCTTCCTTGTCTTTCCACAATGTGTCGGTTATGGTATATGATATCGTTATCGATTATGTTTTCGCAGGTCTGGTCGAAAAAACTCCAGAAGCCATTTGGTTGCATTAGCTCAAGCATTGTTATGGTTCAGCCCTCGACTCGCGTACTAAGCTTGACCAGGATGTTTATGAGATTGCTTTGTTCTTGTGTTGGTGGGATTTTCTTCCATGAGCCAATGAAACTAATTCCATTTAAAATAATCAGTATAAATATTCATCATGATTCTCTATCAATTGTTGAAATGCTGTACAATTAATGTTGTCTATCTTGTATATACCAGAAACTCATATATGTAGCAATATTTTAATAATATGATTTGAATGCGTTAATTTGGTAAGAGGACAAAATTTGTTGATTGTGAAATCCTTATTAATTAACTTGAAATGGTGAAGTAGATGCGTTTTAGAATTCTCTATAGAGAACAAGTAGAAGTGAAACTCTATTGAATGCAGATGAACCAATGTACGCAAGCATATTAAATTAAAAACATTTAGATGGGACATATGGATATAAAAATTTGATTGAATTTGTTGGCAAAGTTGTCATTCTAACCAATACAATTGCGACACATTGCTTCTCCATAGATAATTTATTGATGAAAATGAGTGAAATAATTACTTTAATTGAAAATAATATTTTTTATTTATTTTAAATTTCCTTTTTAGCCAATTTTTATGTTTTCCAAAAACATATTTATCTTAGAAATAGATCCAAACAGGCCGACTTGAAGACGTAGAGCTAAACCGAATACTAAAGGGGTTTGAATATTAGGTAATATTGTGGGCCCCTACTATTAGCGCGGGAGCCGACACAGCAACGGCGATGCAGCCTTTCTTGCAAATAGCAGAGAGAGAGAGAGAGAGCTATCCATTACCATAACGATCGTGGTCGTCATACGTGTCTCTTTCCTCGTCAGTTGTGCTAATAAAATAAAAAAGATAGAACTGAGAAAACGATTTCGTTTTCTCTTCCACATACATCTCCTTCACAGAAAAAACAAATACGGAAAAAAGTTGTCGCGACGGAGCTGCATTTATGGAAGTAAAATGAATTTCGATCCCAACTTATAGGACGACGACAAAACTCTCACATCCTCCCTTCTTCAACGCTTGTGTTCTCCTAGGTAACTTCCACTTTTTTTTTTTTTTTTATCTTCTCTTCGAATTTCAAGGTTTTTAAACTTTTAATATGATTATAAGATTGTTCTTGGACGACTTTCCATTTCCGAGGTTGAATCTAATGGCAGATAACTGAATAACTTATTTTATTGAAGTTAGTAGGCAATATTACTTTTTATCTCTGGACTCTGGTCATATATTATAATATTACTGAGATACTCATTTGCTGTTTCGAGGCGGATTTGGATGTTGTTTTTGTTTGTCTTTATATTACATAAAAAAAAAATGTGTGATTTGAGATGCTAATTGATGCATATATATATATATATATATATATATATATATATATATATATAGGAAAGGAGAGGTTGCTTTTTATTTAGATCTGTGAAAGAGAGAAAACATGGGACTTTTGGAACTTTTCGTTGCTGCTTCGATTCCGGTGGCCAAAGTGCTTCTGATAACAGCTTTGGGATCATATCTAGCTCTGGATCATGTCAATATATTGGGTGAAGATGCCCGGAAACATATAAACAATGTGAGTTCTTGAGACTTGCTAGTGCAAGTATGTACATTTTGATGTTCTTACAAATTTACTCTGCTAATGACTGAAACTGTTGAATCCCTTGTTGAGATTTTTTTTTTTTGCATGTGAACAGATTGTATTCTATGTGTTCAATCCGGCTCTTGTGTCCTCCAATCTTGCACGGACAATTACATTCGATAGCATGGTTAAGTTGTGAGTCTTATCTTTTAATATCTTTAATCTGTAGTGAAGATTTTTCAATGAGTTTCAGTTTAACGTTAGAATTCTTGACTTTTAACGTTCTTTAAAGTAATATTTCGTTGAAAGTATAGGTGGTTCATGCCGTTCAATATCCTCATCACATTCCTCGTGGGTTCAGTACTTGGATGGACGGTTGTCCAATTAACAAGAGCACCTTCACATCTCCGGGGGCTTATTGTGGGTTGCTGTGCTGCAGGTAAACTTACAATTGTATATGCAGATCCTATTTACCAGCTTTATTTTTCTTTTTAATGTTTCAATTGATCAAACTCCATTGCTCTAGGATTTTGCTTCTTGAGATCTCTAACTTCCCCTAATTTTCATCATCTCTGCACAATCTTGTTAATTGCTCATTCACCATGTATTTTGATATGATTTCGACTTGTGTAAGCAGGAAATTTGGGGAACATGCCTCTGATTATAATCCCAGCAGTTTGTAAAGAAAAAGGAAGTCCATTTGGATCCCCTGACGTCTGTCACTCATATGGATTGGCCTACGTTTCACTGTCAATGGCAGTAAGGATTACTTAGTATAATAGTCTACATCTGCACTAGGGAATCCTTCATGCTACAACAGAATTTCACAATGTTAAACTTACCATGTATTATCATATCTGACTTTTCAAATCTGGCTTCGCATATTAAGGATTTTTTCAGCATACCCTACCATTTTGACAGTGAGGGACTTCTTTCATGTTCATCAATCGATTATTTTGATATTTCAGATTGGAGCCATTTATTTGTGGTCTTACGTGTACAATATTGTAAGGATATCTTCAACTAGGAGCAACTTAACTGACTCCTCTACAAGTAAGTCTATCAAAGACGCCACTGCATCAGGCCATGGAGGCTGCACCGAACCCCTGCTTTCTTCCAAGGAGTTGAATCCTGAAGATCAGTTAGAATTTCCCAGCTCTGTAACCGAGGTGAGGGTTGATTTCTGTAACATTTCTAGATGACCTTTTTTCTTGACCTGTTTTTAAGCATCTTATCTCTAGTGCAGAGCTTCTGTATTTCGTCAGCGATGTTTCTTTTTTGTTACCTATATCATGTTATTCTTAACAGGAGCTATCTCTAAAGAAAATTGTTCTCATAAAGTTTTCTTATTGTGACCATTTGTAAATACCATAAAGTTCTTCATTACTTACTTTGAGATGGCAATTTGTATTTACCATAAATTTGATCTTTGGAATATGATAGGTGGAAGTTTCTCGTACAATGAAGCAACGAATTACTTCAGTGTTACAGAGTCTTAACCTGAAGTCTTTGTTGGCCCCTTCGACTGTTGGTGCGGTGGGTCTTACTGCTTTTTAACTTCTGGTTTAAGTCCTGTTCACTAGTTGGATATACTTTGTCCAAAATGAACATACCCTTGATTGAATTTTTATCTGCGTTGGAAGTTATTTCTTGCATATTGCTAAAGCTCTGCAACTTTACTACTAGATGTTATATTATAGTCCAGCTCCATTTTTAGAGAATAGCATATAATACGAGATTTGCATTCTTGTGGTAATTGTTATATATGGTATGCGAAGTCTAAACAGATGTTGAATATGTTTCTAAGCTATAGAGCCCACCACCTTAGCAGTGTAATCAAACTATGTATTATGAATTCCACCTTATGTACCTCATGATGCT
This sequence comes from Xanthoceras sorbifolium, assembly GCA_003430845.1. Lineage (NCBI taxonomy): Eukaryota > Viridiplantae > Streptophyta > Magnoliopsida > Sapindales > Sapindaceae > Xanthoceras > Xanthoceras sorbifolium. Next base: position 34,180,510 of record CM010617.1, read on the forward strand.
TGGTTTGATGTCATGGTTTTGGTGTAAGCTCCTGATGATACAATGGACACATCGACTGAACTGGTGACTCTTGTTCTCTGTAGCTTGCTGGATTTACAATTGGACTCATCCCTCAGATCCGTAGGTCAATGATTGGTGACAGTGCACCTCTTCGTGTGATTCAAGATTCGGCTTCTTTGGTGGGGTATGAAACCCATCAAACTCAAAATCAACCAGGATATTTAACTTGTGTTTAAAATGCATGACCAGCCCAGTACTAAGCAGTGATTATTGTAATATTCATTATCCTCTATAACCAGCTCCGAACAAATGTTTTATCACTGTGCGACTTACTGCACTCAATATCAGAAGCATCTTCTTTCTCTGCTTGGGCTGCAATTTTATTTTGTTTTATTTTTTCTGACTGCAGAGATGGAGCTATCCCAGCTCTCACACTTATCGTAGGTGGAAACCTACTCAAAGGTAACAGATAAAGGTTACCTAACTCCAATCTAGAGGAAAGGACTTCAGTAATTAGAACTGGTCATTAATATTAGAATGTGTTTCAGGTCTGCAACAGTCAGGAGGACTTAAAAAAACTATAATTTTTGGTATCGTAGTTGCTCGGTATGTTTTCCTGCCTTTGATTGGCATTTTTGTCGTTAAAGCAGCCCTCTATTTGGGTTTAGTTCAGTATGATCCTCTGTATCAGTTCATTCTTCTGCTTCAATTCGCAATGCCACCCGCAATGAACATAGGTAACTAACATTTCCGATTTCTTATCTGTTTCAACAACTTATTAGGCATATTAAGTTTGAGAACTTAAAACTTTTGAGTTTTTTTTTTTGCAGGCACCATCACTCAATTGTTTGGAGCAGGTGAAAGCGAGTGTTCTGTTATCATGCTATGGACTTATGCCTTGGCTTCAATTTCGCTTACTGTTTGGTCAACATTCTTCATGTGGCTTGTGGCTTAAATGCCAGCATCAATGCATTTCATATTATGCAATGGAGAAAAAAGAATGGCACCTATCAGATTTCAAAGTTGACTGGATGCTTCATGGAGTTCAACAAAAATGCACCAACGGCAATCTAGTCATTATTTTTGGTCGTCTAACTTCAAATGATTTTGTATTCATTCAATCACAATCAATAGAACATGGAAATCAGATTATAGCAAATTCTGGAATAAGCAAATTCATAGTCATTGAATTTTCAATCACAATACATTGAATCAGATAATCATTGTCATTGAAATTCTAAGGCAAAGTGGGCCATCCATCCTCTAATAAAACACAAAATAACATCATCACTAAAATATGCTTGAGAGAAGCAAAAAAAAACTGCTACAGATTTTCAATTCGATAGTCTTGAAAATTAGCAAAACAAGATTATCATCAAAATCCCAATTGCATTCTTCAGAGATAAGCTTTGTTTAGATCATCAAAGTAAGGATGCTCCATAGCTTTCTTTGCTGAGATCCGCTTCGAGGGTTCATATTGCAACATTTGCTGCAAACACGAATGTTAAACCATAAGTTTTGGAAAGTAAGAGATGATAAAGAGTTTGTTAAGAGTTAACAAAGTCCGTAAGAGTTTTACAACTTACCGCAAGCAGATCTAGTCCATCCTTGTCCAGATTAGGAACAGCTGAAGACAGGTTTTGAGGGTTCCATTGCGGGTACTCATGCCAGTTCATCAGGCTGCTCACTCCTGGCCATACTTGTTCATTTGGAGTACCTAGTAACCTGAATCAAAGGCCAAAACATAAAATTGCATGAGAACAGGTTCTTAATCATCACAACAGATAAAATAGACTAATCAGAAATTTGAGAGGCAATGTTATTTATTTAACCTGAAAATGTGCAAGAGCTGTTGAAGCTCAGAATCTCCTGGGAAAAGTGCTTGCTTCGTGACAAGTTCAGCTACAATTGAGATAGAACAGAAATTAGACCCAGTTAGCATATTTACAATAGTAGAATCACTTTGATAAAAAGACTAAACTAAAATTTAAGAAACAAGAGCTTACCAAATATACAGCCAACAGACCACATATCCACAGCAGTAGAGTAATGAGTAGATCCCAGTAGGACCTCTGGAGATCTGTACCACAGAGTCAATATCTAGAACAAAAATTTACCCAGTTTTTATCAGCAACTGATTATGCACTAAAAGAACTTGTTATCAAGCATAATACATAGTTAAAAACATAGAAGTACCTCATGAGTATACTTTTTAATTGGAAGAGTAAATGCTCTAGCTAGTCCGAGATCTGCTATCTTAAGCATCTGAGTCTTTCGATCCATCAACAGATTGTGAGGCTTAAGGTCCCTGAATTGAAACAGTGGAGTTTAAAACGTTAAATAAATAGCAAAGTCAATTGTTTATTTATCACCTACGCGAGATAACAAAATGGCAAAGAGAAACTACCTATGCAAGATTCCATGTCCATGGCAGAAAGCAACACCTTTGCACAGTTGGTACATCAAACTCTGTAGAGTTCCAAAAAATAAGTATTAAAAAGGTGGTTATTAACTTAATTACCAATTTTTCAAGCAAGCAGATAAACAGAAACGAATTTAGTCAGTCATTCATATACCTTGACAGTTTTAGCCGGAATGATCTCTCCGGATTGGCGGAAGCTACGGATGAATTTCTTAAGATCAGTGTCCATGTACTCGAAAACCAAATAGAGCACTGTCCTTCCCTCTTTGTTCTGGCCTTGTTTGACATCAAGCAACCTAAAACGAGAAACATTAACCAACATAACATGTAAAGATACGAAATTGAAACTACACAACAACATATCATTGAAAATAAAGGGTAGACATTGAAAATAAATTTCAGATTTACTATAAAAAATGGAACTACAATTACAAACCCACATTCAAATTATTTCAGAACCCCAAAATAGAGTGAGAATATAGTAGACAGATCAAAAAAGGAAAATCGAGAGGCAGAAACCCTAAAAAGGACAAAACTTGACCACACCCTAAAATGCAAATCACAAACCCACAAAAGAAACACAAATCAAGAACCGCCCAAACACGATTAAAACAATCGAATCAGAAGAAACAAACAATCCCTAAGAACAAAAAGAACCTCTCAATTGAAAGGAAAGAAACGAAAACGGAGAGAAATGGAGATGGGTAAGTGTTACCTGACGACATGAGGGTCGCGAGAGAGCATACGCAAGATCGAGACCTCACGGAGAGTGGTGGGTGGGACGCCTTCTTCGTCTTCATGGAGGCGAGTCTTCTTCAGGGCAACGATCTTCCCGGTGGCTTTCTCTCTGGCTCTGTACACTTTCCCATACGTTCCTTCTCCGACCTTCTCGAGCTTCTCGAACAAGTCCATCACCATTGCTAGTTTCTTAGTGTTGATTCTTTTTCTTTGATTTTTTTCTGCTTTCTTTCGAAATCAATTCTCTCAAGAGAATCAGAGGAGTCCGACTTGGGTTTTAAAGCGTGGAATATATAACCGTTGGGGGATGGGCGTGTGTTTCCCCAACGGATATTTCTTTTTTTGAAATTCAAATGTTCTATCGCGTCGTTTTACAGAAATGCCCCTATTACGTGTAAAATTGATTGGAATTGGATAGTCCAAGATCTTGTTAAAACCAGTTTTGGTCCGCTCCAGCCTGCCATTGGATAATGAAGGGCCTCTTACAATTCTAAACTTTCTTATAATTTTACCTCTAATTTATTTGTGTGTGATAAAGTAATTATCATATAATTTTACCTCTTGTTTATTTGTGTGTGATGAAGTAACTATTCAAATCGCACGGACAACATTCTACATTTTAAAAAATGTATAAATTTTCAATCAGTATTTTCGTTTTTCAAGTTTTAATACAAGTCTAACATTTAAATTTTTAAAAATCAATGTATCATCAAATCTCCAAAAGTTGTACTCTCTGGATTACCTAATGAAGCAACTGAATTACAAATTCATGGTATTCCAGCATAATTTCAATTGTACATGCCCACAAAAGGAAGGCAAATCCGGTTGTAGGATAGAGTTTCAGATTATCAAATGTTTCAGAATTGGAAAAGAATCAAACAGAAATGCTTCTTGGTATCGAAGAAATACGGTGCGCTTAACCCTTCAGTTCAAGCAGGAATTTCCCAATGGCGATGAAATATAGATCACGAAAGCGCGAAATGTATACTCGAATACTTTGACAGCCAGTCCATCTACTTCAGACAACTATTCTATGGTTACATTCAACTATAACTCAGCAAAATTTACATCAAAACCGCCCTATAATGAAAATGAAATTCTATCCTCTCTTGCAGTAACTAACACGCATATATTTACCAATGGAGAGACAGACAGAATGAAAGAGCAAACACATATGTTTAGCGTTTAACTCACCCAGCAAGCCCCTTCGTTCATGTCAGCTATCTGTAGTTTACATGATATGACGCATATGATATGCAACACCATCAACAATCCAACTCAGCCTTTGAGATTGAGCCTCACATTCTGAACCTTCACCAACATCTTTAATTTTTGTTCTTCCATATCTTTTAAAACAGCTAGCAGTTTCACCCTATATGCTTCGCATCGCTGACTTGCACATTCTAGCTCAACAGTCAATTCCTGAATTTCCTTGTCCTGATCCTATAAAGAAAAAAGAGTAGAGACACTGGCTTAGTCAAAGATAGAGATGCAAGTGCAAAAATAAGAAACACAAGAAACAGAATCAAATGCATAAAAGAACCACATATTTAAGCAAAACAAAGTACAAACAAATGCAATTTTCGGCAGATCAACAGACTCCTAAAGTCCCATAACCATACAAGTGATGACTAACTAACATCTCAAGTACTTTTTTTTAAAAACAATTTTGCGAAGAACCCCCGTCTACTTATTGGGAAGATTTTGTCAAATTTATCCAAAAATGCAAACCCTTATTAATTAAGTTTACTCGATATCACATCTTACCATACTTCAACTCCAGAACAAACTAATGTGCTCCCAAACATTTTCAGAAAATTTTCTTAAACCACCATGGACAGCCAGACCATAGCATTTATAAAGGATGAACACAATATACAACAAGAAAGGAATTTACCTATCCTAGAATGGTTTGGCGGTATGGTTTTCTTTAGCTGGTTCTTTACTATCATCTTTTCAAAATAGTAGGAAATCTACATGGTAAACTAATCCCAACTCTTAGCTACAAATCTAGAAGACTGAACCAAATTTATTTCCAATAGAATAAATTACAGCAAATGTGTGCCACCACATAACCAAGCAGTATATGTGCGGCAACCTGAGTGCATTTGATGTGATTATGCCTAAACCCTTAGAATCCAAAGTATGCATCAACACAATTTATTTAAAACGCGGTGCCTATGATTTTGTCAATAAACAAAAATCATCTACATATATAGATAACTAACAGTACAAAGTTTTAAGACTAAACAGAAGCTTCTATAAGATATTTAATTATTTATATTATAAAAGATAGAAAGTTGCAAGGCATAAAGCAAAAGATGATTCTTCTGATAGAAGAAAGAGACAAATGAGCAGGGCCAGAAAAAGGGAAAGAAAAGAAATAAAGTAGGGATAAAACTTCTAATAGAGAGTGATCCTTAACTAGGCCCCAAGAAAACTGATAAATGCATGTATGATTTAGAATCTCATATTGCAGCAGCAAGTGAATATACAGAACAAAGATACAATTCCAAGCAAAGACAGAATAAGTTGTGAGTGGAGAACTGACCACAGAGCAAGACTGAAGCTGTTGGCTCTCACTAGACAAATTATTTTGAGGGGGTCCAGGACCGTGCTTCTTTGCAGCAGCAACTTTTTTTGCAGCCTCACGAAGTGCGTCCATTGCTACATTATATACGTGTGTTGATTCTGCCCCTTCTTCAACATATTTGATGACTTCCTGGCGTAGATTGTCATAGCGGGCAGCAGATGACTCTTGAGAATTACTTGGCAATCCAAGAATGTGATCATTCAGTAAAACTCCGCTTTTGGCATTTCTTGTCCACCGCTTCAAGATATAATGAGGTGGAAGTGTGAGAACATTTGTTACTCTAAAAACTGCCAATATGTGTCTACAAATGATGCCTGAAAACTCAAATGTTTGACAGCTACAACTAGCTTTCCTTTCAAAAACAATGAACTTAACAAAGTGTGGTTTGTGTTCTTCACCAAACTTTGCCACCCGATATATTATGTCTGATCCTGTATCATTGGCAATAGTTGCAGGATAGGCTAGAGTTTCAAATAATTCCTCCTGAAATTTCATAAATATCTTCCTAGTATACATGTTTGCAGCCTGTTTTTCCATAGGAGATGGAGTTTTTAAATTTGGTTTTGTATTCACTGTATCATAATCAGCCTTCACTTCCTTTTCATACCGAGTAGCAATTGCCTTTTCATACTGCTTAATCAAGACATGAATATTTGTCGATGCATTGATATACCCATCAAAGTATGAATTTATACTATCAGTTCCCTGAGTAATGGACATCTCCCCGAAGAATGTATCCTGCAGATAAACTGGCACCCATTGTTGGCGAACATTGTACATTGATTGGAGCCATTCATTATTCCCAAGATTATATCTTTGAAGAAGAGAGTCCCAGCACGATTCAAAATCATCTACTGATTCTATCGCGTTGATGCACCTCTGGAACTCTGCTTCAAAATTGGGGTGTGAGAGATAGACATCGGACAGTTTCTCCTGGGCTTCTCTAAACACATTCCATTTACAAAACCGATGACGTGTTCCTGGAAACACTTGTGCAACAGCAGACCGTATAATTCTATCCTGGTCAGTTGTGATAGATACGGGATGGTGTCCAGACATTGCAGCAAGCCAAGTCTCAAATAGCCAAACAAACGAGGCCTCTGATTCATTAAGGAGCAATGCGCATCCAAACAATACAGGCTGTCCATGATGGTTCCACCCAGTAAATGGAGCAAAGGGGACCCTGTAACGATTTGTTCTATATGTCGTATCAAATGTGACAGTGTCTCCAAAGTAATTATAATTCATCCTTGAATTTGCGTCAGCCCAGAATATATTACCTGTTGAGTTCTCAAAATTGCCTTGGAAGGCACAAAAGAAATTGGGATCATCAGCCTGCATTTGTTTCAAATAATCAATAACAACTTGACCTCCACTTCCGAGTGTTCGTTGCCTACTACTGCTCATGTAGTTCTGACAATCAACTTTAGTAAAACCAACATTGTTAACTCCTCCTGATTCCTTAATCAACACAGACATAACTCCGCTAGGTCCCATCCCAGCTGCTTGAAGTGTATCAATCAGGCTTCGAGCAGGACCAGATACATGTCTATGCGATCTAAGACAGTGCACCTTATCAGGCGGCACAAGCTCATGGTTATGTTCTTTAACAAGTTTGGACACAGCCCATTTCCCAGAACTCTGTTTCTTCACCGTCATTTGTGCCTTACACCCAACTCTAGTAATGGTACGCTGCCTCTTCGACCTATTCTCACTGCCCTCGCGACGAAACCCCTCGCGGGAACACACAATTTGGCGGCATATGATGGACCCATCACGCCTAGACCGCTGGTAAACACTAACCCGTGTACTAAAACCTATTCGACGAGCATACGAATTATAGAAAACACGGGCAGCCTGTTCGGAATCGAATTCCATACCTTCATAGGGTTCAAGATTATTTTCCTCATTTAAAGTCAAAAAATCATTGCTTGTGTTAGAATTATCATCATCAAGTAAACGATGATCATACCCATCCGGGTTGTTGTCTACATCATCATCTTCTCCACCAGAATTAGAATTACCCATCTCATCATATTCAATCACATCATTTCCAATATCAAGAGGCTCAAATTCCATCACTGATTGCAATGAAAAACATCAATCAATCCTATAACATAATTGGTGATACTACACACTCGAGAGAGATAAATATATATATATATAGAGAGAGAGAGAGAGAGAGAGAGAGAGAGAGGTGACTGACCGGAGATGAAGAGCGTTGAACAAGTCTTGGTGTGGTCGACGTGACCTTCAAAAATAGGGAGGAGAGTGTGTGGAAGTGGAGAGTGTATGTAGAGTTGTGGTTGAAGCCGTGAAAGAGGAGGGAATTTGGTTTTTGGTGGGTTTTTTTATGGCTTTTTCTTTGTTTTGGTTTGGGTTTTGGGGATTTTAGTGTGTGTAAGAGGAACCGGTCTTTGTATCTCTATCGCTGAATAGCCTTTTGATTGGTGTAGCCACTCACTCGTCTCGCTCTCTTTTTGACACCTGGCTCGTTTTTTGCTCTTTCGATGTGACTGACTCACACGTATGCTTTTCATATCACCAACTTTACATTATCTGAAAACTTGGCCATTTTTTTTTTTTTTTTTAAATTTTACTCTGCACGCACTTAATGAATAATGTTATTATATGAGTAACGTGAGACTTGAATATCCATTGCAAATATAAAATGAGGATGTATGAGCACACTGCTATGGTATCCCCACGTTTGATATTATATTAGTAAAAATTGTGGCATCCCCATCATTGGCAATCCAAAGCTTAAGGCCTCCACCGTTGGATTCCATCCACAACGTAATATGCAACATCCAACTGCCTCAAACTGAGGGCACCATGTCAACACCAACCCCTTCTGTGATAGTGATGTTGATGTTTCCTCCTCAAAATTGCTGGAGAGGATTGTTTTCTTCACTTGGTTTCACCACCCACAACTCACAAGAAGTTGCTGCTAGTTTGCTCTCAGTGCACATGCCATTTCTGCCTTCAAAATTGCATTGCTCCCAAATGATACATACACCATTGACCCAGGTCCCTTTGTGCTCGGCCACTTCATGCAAGTATTGATGTTTGGATTGTAGAGATTGAAACCATATCCTGTGTCATCTTCAACTCTCTTGTCAAATATAAATAGGTGGCACAACAGGTCCAATTGTCCGATAATACCACCAAAATTTTGACAATATTTTTAATATTTACGACTGCTCCCTTTCTCTTTTCTTTAACTCTTTTCATTAATTGCAACTTCAATAGAACTGCACTATCACGTGTATCAATCGAAGTTCAAAATTGCTCAACATGAATTATTTTCCTTGTGCAACAATTCTTTGGTAGAATACCAGAATCTATGTGATGCACCCAAGTAAAAATATCTAGACCGTCTTCGCAAAACTTGCAATACACGCCTTTTGTTATTATCTCACACAAAAATGTTTTAAAAGAAAGGAAAAACTCAGTTCATTTACTAACAGTTTCTGAACCTACAGTTTGAGATGTAATTTAAGAGAAATGCAACCATGTGCGCACGATTTTTGGACCATCAATCCCATGGACAGACAGACCCGTGGGACAAAAGGGTGATTTCTGGTTCTAGAATGACTTGTGGTTCCCAGATGAAGACATTACAGTGAGAACATCTGTCACGGAAGACATAACACTCAAAGCTGCTTTCAGGACATCCTGTGAGCACCCGGGTTTAACAATAGCTCGGACCTAGTAAAAAGAAGGAAGAAAAAGGTAATACATTAGAATACGAAACACACATTTGTCAAATTTTGTATATATATAGCATAAAGACTTTTATCATAGCAGCAGGAAATGGCCCCCTATGTGCCCATGTTGAAGAAAGAATCATATGTTAAGGTTGTAGTGCAATGAAATGTCTAGGCAAAGGCAATAATTTTCAACACTCGAGGAAAAAGGAGCAAATTTACCCACCTTGTCAAGATATTCCTGCAGTTTCTTAATGCGACCCATGTAATCCTGGTCTTCAACACAGAGACTTAAAGCTTTAGCATCAGCACCAGGACCTTCAAACTGAAGGGGTCCAGGATTTCTGTAGAGATCATCCAACAAGAATCTTGATGAATTTTGTCTCAGTAGCCTGCAACAAAAACATTGGTAGATAAGAATCAGAGTTACCATAGAGCTTGTATAACCCATTAACTTCCTCTAATTTCATATATACAAGCAGAGATGTGATCAAATATCGGAAGACGTGCGAAGATATAACCCCTTCAGACACATATTCATCCCAAAAATATTTATTTCATCGGTAACTTATATGTTCCTAGTTGTTATCATCTTAACTCTTTCAAGTATGAACTGAAAACATGCAAGTTGTGAATTATGAAAAGAGACTTACTCGTAAGCTTTGCCTCTCAGATCCACTGTAGCTGGATGAATAGCAGGTATTCCAATTGAAGCAACACTTGGATTTTGAGACCAACGTTCTACTGTCATCATTGCCTAAGGTTTATTAAACCACAAAAAAAAAAAAAAAAAAAGTCAACTATCTCTCCATTCCAGTGTATAGAACTGAAATGCTAAAAAAGTACATGTGAAGTCCATCAAGGAGACAGACTAGAAAAAGAGTCAACAGAATGTAAACCCAACCGTAATTGGTGCAGCACCACATTTCCACTTGTTCACAGGATTCTTCAGATTAGTCACAGTTGCCATGTAACCATTCAAACCAGCTGCAAGAATATGGTAGCAGATATGTCCAAGAACCTGAACATATATTGTATCTAAATAATTAAGAAAGGTGCACACAACAGAGACATATAACCCAATAAACAAGGGGCAGAAACAAAGATTATACTAAAGGAGAGAGAACCTACATAGGCATAGTCACAGTCAAATTTTGATGGCAAAGATCCCCGAGCCTGGTAACCAAAGAAGTGGCAGATAGCATTGAATTTTTTACCCTTGTATGTGCCTGCTTTCTGTTCAAAATAACAAAGACATCGGTGAATAGAAATTTCATCATAATTAAAAGTTAGACCTGGGAACCATATTCCTTCTTAATTGAATCTCCCATTATGGAAGCAGGGTACCCAACATTCTTATTAGAACTTAGGAGAGCATAGATGGTTATTTTTAGGACTATTTAAATGGAACTAATCCCCATACAGTTATTCTCATTACCATGTCACTTTCCTACAACCATATGACAATAATTAAAGCAACCAACTCTAGGTCCAACAAAAAAGTACAGAGAAGTATACAAATTGATTAATAGAAAAGAAGTATTTGAAAATTCAGCTTGGCTCATGGTATTTTTGGGTGAATGGAAAACGGAGGGTGTAAAAGGCAAACTGGGATGAGATGCCTGTCATACCTGACGCTTGTTTATTTCAGTTTCAACAAGATGTGCTAAAAGTTTCTCCGTCTCGATCTGGAAAAGAAAGCAAATGAGATACATAGAACTAGAGTTTCAAAGTTCAATATTTTTTCTTCACAATTATCTCAAACTTGTTACCTGGGATAGCTGAGCAGAATCATCTGATTCAGGATGAAGGAGAAGCTGCAACACAGAACATACTAATCTTAGATAGGCATCATCAATCAATCACTATCCTGTAGCAAATGCTTTGAAGTGAAAATAGCTTAATGGAAATTAGAACAAACCTGTCTCTTGATAAAAGGTGGCAAAAACTCAAACAAAGCAGATGCCCAGGGTGAAAGCTGGGAAGAAATGTTATCGGCAGAAACGTTTTGCTTGAGCAAACTATGAATTTCCTGAGGTCCAGAATGTCAATGTCAAATCATGAAGTAATATAAACAAGCTAAACTAATGTCATGAGAAACAGTAAAACTGTTGAAATTTTCACTGTTGAAGGAAAAGAAGACACATCAAACACTATGAACACAAGATACATATCCTTCGGCAAGGGGGGTGAGAACAAGAGACAGGAGGAATAACAAATAAATTCACAGCTTTGACACATGAATTACCTTCAACAGAGCATACACTTCAGGAATGTTTTCTATAAGCCCTTCTGGCAGCAGGATGACTCCATGGTTCTTGTCTGGTTCAAAAACCCTAGATCAGATAACAATAAGGATAATCACTGGGCAACAAGAAACACAAGAAATAAAATCATCAAAAAACCTTGTTCAGCTCTGGCTTGAACTGCATCGCAAATCTGTTTTGTCAAGTCAAAAAGGGTAAGCTTAGAGGCAGCAACCTCCTCACCTAGTATTACCTGGAAATACATATGGAGTTCATTAAAAAGGTTTTTAAATAATAGAAGCATCAACTAGAAACTGTAACCAGCAAGGTATACTGACCATGTTCGGATGAGACTGGAGGGTGCACTCCAAAGCAACATGTGAATGCTTCCGACCCATGAGACGGATAAAATAATAATACTGAAAATTGAACGAAGTTAGAAGCTTTGCAAAAACAAGTGAAAGGATACAATGCAGAAAGATGGAACCAGTACCAAGGGTAGATTCTTTATACAAAGTTTCTAATTCACCCGAAGTATGTTACACAAGTTCAACAATGCTACACTGTTTTCTTTTTATAACAAAAGCACTTCAAGGAATGATAAGATATTAAAGAAGATGCCAGATTATGTCAACTGGAAAAGTACCTTCTCTGCAGAGAGAGCATCAGTGCACATATTGCTGATTAGCTGGGAATTGACCTGTATATGAGGTAGCACCATTAGTTAGCATATCAGCTTTAAAGAATAAATAAATTTTTATTATAATACTACAAATAATATTACTAAAGGCTTATTGGTTACAGTAGTTCATGTTCAGGTTGCCATTTCTGATAGATAGCTTAGATCATTTTCTTCTCACATGCTAAACCAACAGGTTCCACATGTTAATGTTTCCCAGAATTCTACTTCTGTACTTGATAGAAAGGATAAAAGGTATAAAGAAGAGAACGAACCATTTAAAACCAAAGCATTTCATAACTTTGAATAATACCTTACATATAGTATCAAAACCAACATTAGTTTCCACAAACTGATTCCTGAGATCTCCATTCAAAGTAACTGGAACACCAACCACCTGCAAAGTTCCAATTTTCCATCCAAGATATCAAGACGAAGCAGAAATCAAAAGACGAAGCAGAAATCAAACTTGATGAATGTTATACAAATAGCAAAGTAACTCTAGTAGAAGCAATAATAGGATTAGTCTGACAATACAGAGTCTATTTTTCATATACTTGATGAATGTTATACAAATAGCAAAGTAACTCTAGTAGAAGCAATAATAGGATTAGTCTGACAATACAGAGTCTATTTTTCATACTTTCTGGGATCTTCTCTTCATTAAGAAATAAGATAATGGTCATTGAAAGTACCTTCGTTGGGCATTTTGCTTCAGCAAATGTTTCAGCAAGCTGAGCTGCATCTGTGTTTGAAGTAACCCCTTCAAAAGTACCAGATTCCCATATTTAATAACGTCAAAAATGATATGTATGGTAAGCATGTGTGCAAATCCTAAGGCATAAGATTCACCTCCAATAATAACAAGGCCATCCAATTTCAAATCTTTGCATGCAGTAAGTGCAGCATTAACTTGCTCAGTTGTCTTGATTTGATCTTTTGTTCGTCCCAGCAAATCATAACCACCTTGACAAGGACAATCATATTCCAATACCCTGTTAGATTCCTTAACCATGTGAAAATCAAATATCCCAACTAACGACTGCCTCAAAGCTACCTACCTTGATTTTTGTAGCTCGAAAGAATGTCATCAGTAATCTCGAGAGTCTTCTGGGCAAATAAACCTTCCGAACCACCTGTTCTCCGAGATAAAGCATCATCATTAAGTAAGTGATATTGTCTTCTCTGAAACAGTATGACGACTATACTTAATAACAGTTAGTTAGCATGAACCTCTATCAGATGTCAACCTAGATTAGATGATCATTAAGAGATTTCATATGCAACCTAAGTGCAATGTTCTAAAAGACCAAGGAACCTGAAACATATGAAACATAATACATATTTTGAAAAACAATGAAAACTTAGTTCAAAAAGCCAAATATATTAAATCTCAATTTTAAGTCCTCAACCACAGAAAGAGCAGCTCTATTATAATTTTTATACAAGAAAACTTGTCAAAAGGAAAAGATATTTGGTCATTGCCCATGACGCACTAGTCAGGTGAGCAGTGTAGAGACTGACTATATGCTAAAACTTTGAAAAAGGAAACACAACTTACCCAAAAATCCAAGTAATTTACTGTTAGGGTTGTGAATTTTGAGTGCATTGTGAAGGCCCCATACAACATTATGTCCACCAGGAGATTGTCTTCCACAAAATACAATTCCCACCCTATCAAAAGAAAGTACATTAGCCAACAATTAAGTTTGTGTAATTATTTATTCCGGGCAAATCAAATTCTTCTTTTAAAAGTAAACACCCAGTTCCTTTGATTACGCACAACCAGTTCCTTTGATAATTCAAATTATTAAAAAAAAATGATTATTTCAGTAGTAAAAATCACAGAGAACTATCCATGGGAGAACACCCCCAGGATACCAGGACTTCAATAAATTCTCATCAAAGCAATGCATATGCAACAAGTACTTAAAAGGAATGCATAGGTAATAATCAAGTGCACACCTAATAGCGGGATGCTCAGTTATGATTTGGGCATCAGGTATTTTAGCGGTTGCCCTAAGAAAGTGAGCCAAAGGCTGACCGTAAGTGAGCGGAAAGCATCGACTTATGGTGTGGGCATCTGTAGGATCAGCAGCTTCAGCTGCATCACCAAATTCCACTCTCACTGTAGTTCCCTGCACAATGACATATTACAAGTAATACAAGTAAGCATATATTTTCCAGCAGCCAATCCAATCAGTAAGTATTAGTACTATCTCTTCTGCAAAATTTTGCTAAACCAAAATATGCACAAGCTTTGAGTTAGAAAACTGAAAAAAATAAAGACAAAAAAATCTAAATACAACAACAAACTAAATATATATACATATGTGAGCATAGATGACAAAGAAATTCTTGCATGCATTCTCTCTTTGCGTTAAATTGGCAATAACACTATCTTAGTATCACTAGAGACATACTAAAAGAAGATCACTATAATAGTTCAATTAAAAGGAGCACACAAAGCAATCCAAAACCAATAGCGATCATCCAACACCTAAAAGAATCGCAGACAGATATAAGATCTAGTCGTGTAAATCAACCAGGAAGCCTGCAAGTTGGCAGATCTAGGCCACAAACCGAGCCGCAACTAGCCACAATACTGAATAAATAAATAAAAACGGTTCAATCGCCGGAACTGGCGATCTAAAACTTGTATTTCGAAAAGCAAAATCATGAACGGAAGCGAAAGCCAAAAAATTAGAGAAACAGAGTGCATGAGTTGTGTAACAGAAGAGAGCAAAGGATTTCAAAGAAATTAAAAGGAAAAGTGAGTTAATAAACATGTAATGGACCTGAAGACAAGGAGGAAGGTCGGGCTGGTAGAGAGATCGGAGTTTCTGGAGGTCAGAGAGTTGTCTGGGAATGCCGAAATCGGAGTCCATTGTCGTCGTCGCTTGGTTTGGTATTTGCTAGTTACTAGTAGTGTGTGCTGTTTGTTGAAGTTGATAGACTCTGTTTTGGCTTTAAAAGACCGTTTTTATAGTGGGAAGAAGGTAAATAAATAAGAGAAAGATGGGGCGATACTACCAACAACCAACCTCCAAAGCCCACCTATTTCTTTGCTTGTTTGGTCTTGACTCTTCACTCTGCTAAATCGATCCGGTTGTTTTTACTATAAAACCACTGGCTGTGTCCTCTTCATTTACTTTTTTGCCCTCCCTCGTTTTTATCAAACTAAAATCGGCCCCTCTTTTTATCAAGCTAATTTTGGATATCCGAATTTTAAGTTTTTTTGTCTTCCCATTCACGTGACAAATTTTTAATTCAATCACATTCATTAAAATATTCCTGCTATAGATGGCAACAAAATAAAATCTTGTTAAGGTTTATTTGGTCATTTTAAATTTCAACCATTAATTTAGTTTAGAGGATTGTATTAATATTACAATAGTGATAATAATAATAAGATTTTTTTTAAAATAAAAAAATATAATTATAATATTAATAATTATCAAAACCTTAAAAAAAAATGGTATAAAAGTTAAGTTAACATAACCATGGCAATAGATTATGCTGTTCTAGAATCTCATGAATCAATAAAGGACAACAAATATTATGTTGGGCCGCAGGATTGAAGAGGACAAAATTGAGGAAAAGAAGAAGTTGAGAGAACAGGTAGCGAAAATAACGTAAAGTTGAAGAACAAATACTTGTTGACACATCACCAGCAAAACTAGAAACTTGACTGGAAGTTGAAAAAGTAAGTATAGTATCGCGCACATTCGCTGCGAATATGCCGATAAGGATATTTACGTAATTTAAAAATAGAAGGCCAATGACTTACCAGTTACCAAACAAAAACCAACTAGAACAGAAACACTGGTTGGATCCCTCACCTAACCCTCTCCATTGAAAACCATTTTTTCAGATTTAATTATTATAGTTTGCTGATTGATCACTGTCTATCAACTTCAAGCAGTGTGCCATGGGTTTTAATCTCCTACTATTAGCATCACCCTTCGAATCTATACACCCACTTAAGAGAATACAATTTATTGATGTCACAATAGGATTAAGAGGAGTTTCAACATTCATGAACAAGGACATCAAACAAAACACGTTTCTGATTGATTTGAATAAATTGAATGGCTCAGATCACATAGAGAATGGAAAGTAATATAGCATATAAAATTAAACCATAGTCCAATTTCTCCTCAAAGAAAGAGATTACACATCTAATTATATATTAGATAGAGGTAAACCAAAACAGAAGCATAGTGAAGAGAGTTCAGTTCCATGAAACAGAACAGAACTAGAAATGGTATTCACCAGCGCGTTATCGACAAAGCCTACACCATCCTCATATAAGAGAGACTTAAAAATGAAATACCGAAGATGGAGAAAAAGGTCTCAAACTCTAATAACATGATATATCAATTTCATCTTTGTTCTTGAAGCTTTGCATCTCCGAGATTTTAACCCTGACAATGTAAAATGGTTACTTCCTGCTCCTCTTTGACCCAGATCTCCTGGTGCCTTGTCTTCCACATGAACCAGTGGAACTGACTCCAGATTTGACAGGGTTGGTGGGGGCAGAGTAAACAGGCACATGATGCCCAGGAACCAAAGCAGGGAACCCAACAGCAGGGATTCTGCATAACAACAAATATCAATACTAAATCAGCACGCTACAATTCAAGTCATTGGATTTTTCAATTGCCATCGAATCACTTGAACCGTTACCAAAACATGCAATTCACTACTACATTAATACATCATGTGCATATTTTGCCACAATATGGCCAGCCAACCGAACAAATTCAAGTAATCATCAGACAATTACCTTAGTACAATAATATCAGCAAATGTTGCAAATGCTGTAGCTTGATATTTAAACTAACCAATAATGACAGCAAGATAGACACTATAGATATCTCGGTAATAATACAAATTAAACCAGTGTAATATAGTATTACAATCTTATGCGAGCCAGACGGGGATGACAACCAATTTTACACACAATCAGCAGGGGAACTATATTATCATCAATTCTTAAAATCCTGTTTATGTATTCTGAATACCCACTATGCAAAGAATCTAATAAAGAATGCTCATGAGACCTTGGAACTGCAAGAGCTTGGCTCCCTAGTTGCCCCCACCTTGAATAATGCATAATTATGTCAAAAGTACAAAACTCTCTTTACAATAGAACTTCTTAGCTACTTGAGTTCCAAAAAAGGTAACATAACCACGTCAAAATCCCTAATAAAAACCTCCCGCTAATATTAACATACTCTAAAGCGATTCCATTTTTACAAATATGTTCAATTGATCTAGGCACCGTTACTATCGTATTAATTATAAAGGAAATAATCATGTTAATAAGGTTGTATTTTAACTAGACACAAATAATCGAGCTTAATCCATTATCCGGCTGATTTTAGAAAATTCGAGCACAAATCATAATAACTCAGCCCAAAGGATTGTTCCGCTGGACAATAGCACAAGCATGCAATGCGGGCAGTATTCTAATTTTGAAATTATATTCCTCTTCCAAGAGCTAAGACAATAAGAGATAATAAAATGGAAGCGAGCAGAAGATGATTTGTAATGCATACCCAACAAGAGCACAGCAGACTCCTGCTTGGCCGAGGATGCACCAAGTGCATTGCCCTTTTGTAAACTATAATGAAGAGACTGATTCTCCGCAAGAACACACTGAAGCAACCGCCCCAGCCTCCTGCACTCCCCTTCAAGATACCTACTCTTCATCTCGAGATCCTTCACATACATCTTCTTCCTCTCCCTCGATCTGACTGCCGCATCCCTATTTCTCAACTGCCTGGAATACCAGACCAATTATATACAGCTCTTTAGTTCTCTTTACCATACAAAATACAAATCATATGGCATCAAACTATTACATTATAAAAGAATATAACCATACATAATATGCGGAAAATAGCTGTTTGTATACAATAATGAGAAGCAGCAGCCTGTAACATCTTCCAATTGTCTTTACAATGGTAACAAAAAAAAAAGTATTACCCAATAACTTAAAAAGTAGAGAAATTAAATTCTCCACAAATTCACAATTTGAACATTATGTCATACCTTTATCTATTAAATATCCGACAACAATGACATTGAAAAAAAAAAATTTACATGACAACGAACTATTTTATTCCTGCATTAAAAATAATAAAAATCCGAAAACTATGCAATGTTCAAAAACATATGGACAACTATTATGATATCCAGCAACCAAACTATAAAACACTAAAACCACAATGGCTATCATCATCAGAATTATTAAAAATAAAAATGTAAAATCTGTCAATACAGATACCTTTTCCGTTTTTTGGAGATGGGATCATTAGCATCAGCATCATTGTTGATGTCGTTTTCGTCGTCGTCATTGCTGTAGTTCTTTTCGTCGTTGTCATTGTCGTTGTCGTTGTTGACCTCCGGTCCATCCGACACCTTTTCCTCCTCCGAGCTAACAGGAGCACATTCATCGGAAACATTCGTGCTCTTGTCAGTTGCCGCCGCGTCGACAGGTACGTCAGAGAAGAAATTCTCCAACAAATGCTGATTCGACTCCAGATCATCACAAATTATTGGAGAATCGACAAGTATGTCAGAAAAGAAGTTGTCCAACAACGGCTGACTCGGCTCCAAATCGACGCCGTCGTCATTAAACAGCATACTCTCGATCTCCGCCACCCAATTAGACACCGAGTCGTCTGGAGACGGATTCGAAAACGTCTCCGCCGCCGCCGAGGAGTCAAACACTTCCGTGAAAAGATCGTTCCACTCTATTCCGTTTTCTGGAAATTCTAGATCTTCCATGACTAGTGATTTTGTAAAAAGGAAAAAAAAGAGAAGGAAAAAAATTGGATAAAAAAAAAAAAAGGAAAATTTACATGTTGAAGAAGGTAAGGAGAAGAAGACTGGTTTTTATAGTGTGGAAACTGAAAAACGCGCACTCATTTCCTTTGTGAGCAAGTAAAGGACTTGTTGCGAACTTGTGATCGTCAAACTTCTGGATGTGCGGGTCCCATAAGCCATGTACTGTTGATCATCTTAGGCAGACCAATTAAATTTTGCTGCACGGAATTTATCATGTTTGTGAAACAGGCGATCGAGTCAATAGCGTTGCCGTCACTCGACCAATAGAAACATAGTTAGTGGAGGATGAGAAAGGATCTGGACTGTACACGTGGGGTTATCTTATCCGTTCATCTAAAATTGGAAATGAATTTAGAGCTTTAATATTTTATCATTTTACTTTGATTTTGAACTAATTTCCTTAACGAAATTGCATCATTAGGCATTTTATTAATAATAATAGCAATATTAAATATCTCACTTTTATATGTTGTATTCAATTTAAATTTTAAAAGACTTTTATAAAGTTAAAAAGTTTAGGTGTATTTAATGAAGGCTTTTAAAAAGTTTATAAAAATCATGTTATATTCAATCTAAATTTTTAACGACTTTAAAAAAGTCTATAAAAATTATAAAATATTCAATCTAGACTTTTTAAGATTTTACAAAAATCACAAGGTATTCAAAATGTGACTTTTAAAAATGTTAGACTTTTATTTATAATTTTTTATAAAAATATTTAAAATTTCTCTAAAAGACTTTTGAAGACTTTTTAATAAATAATTATTGATAATTTTTATTATCACTTTCTATTGAACATATTATTCGAAAAGAATAATTTAAAAACTATTTATGATAAAATAAAAAAAAAGTAAAAAAAGGTATAAAATAAGAGTAAATTACACTCAAGTACTCTAATTTTTATCATAATTGCACGTTTAATACCAGTTTTATCATAATTACATTCTAATACCCTGTAATCCATTGACCACCGTTAGAGTAACGGTTGACCAAACGGATTCAGGCAAAATGACGAGAATGCCCCTCAAAAGAAAAAAGAAAAAAAAATTGAAAATTAGATGATCTTCGAACCCAGATGAACTGGGTTCGCGATCGAACCCAGCTGGGTTCGATTGCGAACCCAGTTGCTTGGTTAGCGATCGAACCTAGAAACTGGGTTCGATAGCGAACCCAGCAACTGGGTTCGTGCTCGAACCCAGAACTCGAACCCAGTGCTGGGTTCGACCACGAACCCAGAAATCTGGGTTCGTGTTCTTCGAAAAAATTTTCAAAATTTTTTTTTTTTTTTTGTTGATTTGGTTTTTTAAAAAATATTTTTTAAAATTAATTAAAATATAACGTGACATGTTCTTATTGGTTGGATGATTTTTTAAAAATAAATTTAAACGTAAAAGACCAATTTGCCCCTGAATCCGTTTGGTCAACCGTTACTCTAACGGTGGTCAACGGATTACAGAGTATTAGAGTGCAATTATGACAAAACTGACATTAAACGTGCAATTATGATAAAAGTCAGGATACTTGAGTACAATTCACCCATAAAATAATTGTTTCTTAATATATAAGTGCACTTTAACTATTTTGTTAACACTTAATAAAATTACATAAAATTTAATTTTAATATTGACAAGATTAAAGATAAGTTAAATTTTTTTAAAAAATATATATAAAATATATTAGTAATGGACTGATGAAAAAATAGATTAAACATTATATATAATTATTCATCCTATAAACAACTGAAATAATTTAATTATATTATATACATAAATAGATTGATATAGTATATTTATTTACTTCTTTTCATCTTAATATGTTCAAACATTATTTTATTGATAATAATATAAATTAATAATTTTTTTTCATTAACGAAACCAAATACATAATGAGTAATAGATATTTAAAAAAAAAACTTAGTATTTTGATTATTTATTAACTCTATTTTTTTTCTCTGTCATACATATCTGGTTAAATTACTAATAATACACATTATATGATAAAATTAACTATTAATTTATTTATAATTTTAAAAGTTAATAAAAACCTAAGAAAGTCTATAAAAATTTATAAAAATATTTTTAATAAAATCATTAAAAGTCTATTAAAGGCTATCAAAGTCATTTAAATGAAACTCTATAAAAGTCTACGAAAGTTGTTCATAAATCTTATAAATTCTATCAAAGTCATTAAAAATTCATAAACTCTACAAAAGTTCTTCACTAAAAAAAATTATTAAAAGTCATCCAAAATCTTAATTAAATACATCCCCAAAATTTCAATTCATAATATGACAGTATTCACATAACATATGACAAGTGAATTAAAATATTATTAATATGAATCTATTTATGAATCAACACATCATAAGTTGTGATCAAATTGAAATTCAAATTGAAATACAAAGTAGAATATCTATTATTACTCTACTAAATAATCAAAAGAAAATAAATTTATAATAATTAAGAAATTCAAACTCAAGTTTTTCAAATCCAAATCAATGAAATTTTAATCTTCACTTCCACATCATAACACTCTTTTAATGTTATTGGCAAAGAATTGAACATCAAAACAATTTGAGCAAAAGAGCCGAGCCGGGCAGCAGACCATGTTTATATGGCAGCACAGTTTCTATGATCCTATTATAATACTCCAAATTCACCCCACTACAGAAACAACTATATAGTAAAGGAATCAAATTCACACTCAATTTCATCATCAAGCTAGCATTATTATCATCGACAGACTTCAATTGGCCAAATTGTATTTCTATGCCCGTGGTACAACAAAAACTTCAATTTCTTTACCATACCATTCAGCAACTGACTATGTTCCTAACCAGACATCAAAACTTACCAAGAGCTATGAGGTATCAAAATAATAAACTTCTTGACTAACCCTAGCAATCTCTTCAAGCTACACCTCAGTTATACCTACTGAATCAACAACACTTCAAGGAGATAGAGAAGGATACAAAAACAATGCAATCTCTCAGCAAGCGTTCGTGATGATATCTAATTTTGCCCAACCGGGGGCAACGACTAAAAGAATAAATTTCAGAAGTACCTGAAAAAAAAAGAAGGGATGCCTATTTCAATCAGGTAGGGATTGACCTCATTTCTACTAAAAGATACTGATGACGGTAAGACACATGACTTCAACATAGCTAGTTTAGAGGAAGTTGAAGATGCTACATATTCCTGCTTTCACAAAACTGAATCATAAGAAGAAATTGAAAACAACACTTTATTTCCTCATTTTATTGTAAAAATCTTTGCGATATATAGCAAAAAATAATTAGTTCACTTTCCCTGCAATACATTTTCTCTTAAGCTTAGACAAAAACCATAGTTACACGCTCGATAAACTATATGGACAAGTTGCTGTGTATTCTGAAAACCTCTCTGTACAGCTCGTGCAATTCAGGAATTCCACGATTGACCCTATAAGCATGGCTTAAGAAAAAAGGAAAGAAAAAAACATTAGAAAAAGAAATGTGTACAGTTCCAAATGAAATGTAAATCAGGACCCAAATATGACAATGCTCTTATCTGTTTTTGGCAAAGTGCTGGGCAACACCTACAAATCACTCTGTATTCACGTTGCAGGAGCAACCCAAACCGCTACCTACAAACTGCTGCGGAACTTGTGATTGCAGGATCAAAACATAACACCAACTCTACCCCAACCCAATGACAATACCATGCTCAGGGTGTCACAAACTCATCACCGGACAAGCCTCTATGACCATATATTCAATGTCACGATACTACATCATCAATGTATGTAATTATGAAATGACAACCAAAAAGGCACTCTCATGCCTAATGTCCGCAGAGCACACATTATGTACTAAATCAACCAAAAAGGCACTATTCTCGCTAATGATCATAAAAATATCCAATAGAAGATCCATTTAGCTTGACAACACTTGCTGTAATAGTAAAATCATATCAAAATTCTTTGAGCCACATGCAAAAAAGGAGGGCAGACAAAACAAAGGAGTTGTACAATAGCAAAATCCACAAGACAATCTATTTGGACACAATTCCAAAGTGATAATTTTCTTATATTATATCAGTTTTGACTACTAAGAGAAGTTGTAAAATGGACAAAACATGTATCACACAGTTGCAACCACAACGTGGACCAAAAGCATTGGCAATTGACTCAACAAGAATCCTCTAAAATTGGAAAGCTAACAAAAATAAACATATATGGTAACAAATTTAAAGAAAAACATGCCACCTGTTGGGTCTATAGAAATTACACCGGCAATCCAGTGACTTAATTTGAAAAGAAAAAAACTGCAGAGTCTTAAAATAGGGTCTGCAATTCCTCCTTTTTGGTTGGTACCTCTAGTCTTAAAATTCCACAGTTTAACTACACAGGAGGATTTGCAAGTTTCACCAAGGTGCAGGCAGAGAACAAACGATGATCTACTAAACTAGAGTGAACTCAAATGCATACATACAACATAACATAGTTAACTAACACAATATCATCATAATAACAATGAAATGCCATTAAATCAGCATATAAGAGTAGCAGGAATGAAGCAAACTAGAAGCCCTCCAACATCAACTAAGAAACTAGTCAAACTACTCGACACAGTCAAACTACTACCGCATAAACTGACACTAGCAATGAAAAATAAGAAAAACAACATTGTTCAATTTAAGGCACATAAATAAACAAACATCTGAGCCTAGGATTACCAATATAGCTAATCGAATTTGGATTCGGATTAGGATTCGGGTCATCACAGGTTCTCTTCTTTTTCTCGGTTCCATTGCTCAATCCTAGCTCTACGCTCCTCACTCCCTCCCCTAACAGGACTCCTACTCCTTCTAGGAGTAGAGTGTCTTCGTTTTCTATCGTCTCTGTCTCTGCTGTCTCTGTCTCTGCTGTCATGCTTGAGTCTCGAACGGTCCCTATAATCTCTATCTCTATCTCGCCTATCGTGGTAATCTCTGTCTCTCCGGTGCTGTCGCGGACTCAAACTCCTGCTCCTGCTTCGACTAATGCGATATCCGCGGTACCTACCAAATAGCTTCCTCCTCAAATCCCTACCAATCAGTTTCACGTGCATGAAATTACAATAACCGCCTCGGTTACAGTTATTCTCTTCAAATTGCCTGCACGTGGCTTCACGAAAATCGGTTACGGGAGAGAAATCGGCGATTATAGGGCGGCCTGAGTAGAACCTTCCTTGCAAGGCCTGTACGGCTGCAGCGGCCTGGTCTTCCTCCTTGAACTGTACGTAGACATTGCCGATCATGTGGTCGGCTAGGTTGTCGCAGACGTTGAGGCTTTCGATCTCTCCGAACTTGTTGAGCTCCTCGAAGATGTCCTCGTAGAAATCCTCGAAATGCTCCTGGATCTTGCGCGGGTCAATGGGCTGGCCCTGGGCGTCGACGCCGGGAGTGATCATGTCGGGCCGCTGGTACATATTGGAGAGGAGGAGTGTCGGGGAGATTGTGGGGCGGTTGTGGAGGCGAGAGCAGCGGTCGCCGTGTCGGCACGCACCGATCTTGAAGTAGAAGGGACAGTTGACACGGTCCTTCTCCGTGCCGAAGATGGACGCCAAGTGCTCCGCCATGGCTAGGGTTTTCGTCCGAGAGAGAGGGAAATGGATTTTTCGAAGCTTCTAGTTTCCTCCTCCAATCGCCCGCTATTATTAATTATTATTTGTTTTACAAATACCCGATTGATCAGTTTTAATCGAAATCTTTTCGTGCGTGCTATCAATGCCGTCGGTCCATAGATTGACTTTTGAGATTGTTTAATGCGTCTGGTGAGTCAGCGGAGAATATTCGTCGAATGTAAAATTGAATATCACTCCATGTGGGCTGGGTTCTTGGTCTGCTTATTCACAGAAAAGCCCAGCCCACAATATGGCCCGTGGCCTGATTGGCTGCTATAGTATTTTCTAACAAAATAACTTATTACACACCATCATTCACCATCCCTATATGATCAGAGTTTTGGATATATTAGCGATATTTACTTCTTGGTTATGGCCACATTTGAATAGAAAAGGGAAATAATTCACATTGCCTGAATAAACAAATTGAAGACAACATTTAAATTGCACAGTTTCAGTAGTACATCAAACACAATTGTGCAAGCATGCACAAAATGAGTTGTTTCAATGTTTCAAAAATGAAAAATATATTCTGGGATACCACCAACTAGATAAGACACACACCATAGAGATCAGGCTTTGGAGATAAAAGCTGAACCCTGCATGAAATCAAACAATACAAGCTTGGCCGTTGATGATGATGAAAATTTGATCACCTAGGAAGGCTGTTCGGAGGGAAATTGCATAATGGGTTCTTCCTCAGTAACTCTGTTTCCCTGCACGAGGTTATATACCAGAAAAAACGTTGATCAGCGATCCTTTTTCTCTTATCAGAAATGTTTTTTAGCATACACTATAAAGCATAGCATAGCCAGAGTAGAGGATTTAACACAAGAATCAAAACTGCAATGGAGTAAATAAATTCAAGGAGTACCTTTTGATGATATCTTGGCCATCCCCACGTTTCGCCAGCAAAGTTGAAGAGTTTCCACTTTCACCACTCGCTTTATGGGTTCTGGCAGAACGTTGATAAGTTAGCAACAGCTTGAGATCAGAATATTGGTGTAACAATAAGAATCATGCCCGTCTAATTCATACTGCTATCTTGGTGAAAAAGTTTTATAAGGAAATACAAACAATATTATTTTGATTGCAATTCATAACATTAGATGCATGATATATATAATAGAAGCATTTACATTCATCAGCTTATTCCATTATCAAAAATTTTGGGATGAGTCAGTATTACTCACTCTGCACATTCCTCGTCAACAAACACTTCAATACGGGCACTTAGAGTTGGCCGTCCAACTCTAGGCCCAGGCTTTTGTGGAATCTGAAAGAGGCAATAACTTTACGGGTTAGATGCTGTGTTTGAATGATTCAAGGAACCAATAGCCAGAAATTAAAAGTAGGAGAAGATGTGTTTTGGATGTGGGGGAGAACCTTGTATGATGTCCACTTGGAAGGTATTGCATTGTTTTCCTTGTTTCTCTCAGCTTGGGTCCCAAGACTGCTCCACGAATTAAAATCTGCTTTTGACTTATCTGGTTGATGACTTGATAGGCCATCGACATTTGTATCTTTATACACAAGTAGGGGAGTCCTTTGAGTCCTAAAAAAGCAAAGATTAAGTTAAATAGACAAGTGCATAGATATATAAATATATAATTTAATAATAAGCCATCACTGTTAGGAAACATTTCAAATTGCTGTTATCAAATAACATCCTCTCATTAAGAAAAAAAAAATCATCAGATAGATCCTTGAATTAAAAAGTTGCCAAATTTGAACCTAGAAAAACTACAGAATATTATATCTATAATGCAATATGCTTTAATTTAGTGTGCTTACAATCACTCAAATTTATTTCATTCCAGAAACACCATATCAACCAACACTTTCTTATTGAAGAACATAATATTCAATCAATAATAATTTGGTGCATTATTATAAGAAATATATTCCAAGGAAAAAAGAGGGCTGAAACCGTGATATTTTCTTCAACAAGGTTTCTAACAACTGGAAGCTGGTGAGGAGAAATGAGCAATAAATCTTACCCATCTAGCTTCAATTTTTTCCTCTGAAAATCAGAACTCTGTGCAGCATGCCTTCCTGCAACATTACAAAGATTTTATTTATCATGCAGAATTTTAAGATAGCTCAAACTGCACTAACACAGTAATAACTTACGATTATCTTCCCTGGCCAGGAGAGTTCCAAAGCTTCTGACAGGCAAGTGATTTACCTCCGAGTCCTCCTGTAAGTTTGCAAAAATTTAAAAAAATAACCAAATACAAATATTTGCAGAATACTTAATTCAAAACAACGTATTGACTAGAAGTCACATACATCAGTATCTTTTGGCTTCGTCATTGAGCGTACAAGAAATTTCTTGTAGGCATCCTTCAACTTTTCTATTGGTTGAGCCTCCCTGTAATATGGAAACAGATCAAAAGAATGCTTTATCCAAACTTCTCAAATGATGAAAAGAAGAACGGATACTTCTAAAATCTTTAAAAATTCTCCATCATAATTGCACTGATTGTTTTCCAGATTGGGATGATGTGTTTTCATGACTATTGTCTATTTTAACAATTTTATGGCATCTAACTTGTTTCATCTTGTTACTCCAAGACCCCACACCAAAGCCCTTTTTTGTTACTCCTAATGTAATCCAAACAAGTCTCAAAAACACACTTCATTCAATCAATTGAACATAACATCAAAATGCCAGAATTCATACACTCTTGCGCTACACATGAGAACAAATATAGACTTCAATCTACGGTTAAGCACTACACGATCTTTCAAAAACCAAGCCAATAATATAACAAAAATATTTAGGTACCCATAAAACAGGGATTTACCTTGATATACCAAGACTAAACATGTCATTTGCTGCTTTCATCTTAGACTTCGATTCCAAGAGCAAAGCATGTGCAATGTAGTACACAGAATGTGTCTGGCCAATACCATTTGCATCCAGGAAACTGTAAATGACTTCCGCATCTACACAATTTTCAGCCTGTACCACCATTTTTTACTAGTGAGAACAACTACTCATTAATTCAAAATAAGGAACACGAAAAGGGAAAAGTAAAGAGACTCGAACCCACATATTCCAACCAAACTTTGAGGTAGCGGAGATCATCCTTATAGCGATCTGAATGCCAAAACTTGCGGACACATTGTTCGTATATCACAACCAGTCCTGAGCTGTCTCCACCAGCCGGAAATGCCTCTTGAACCCATTTAATACACCTTCAGTATATAAAAGGAACAAAATAAAAAAATAAAAATCATTTCTTTAGTACATCTTTGTTCAACAGTTTCTGTCTATGATGAGAAACACGAACCAAATGGAGAGAATGTCAATTAAGTAAGTGACACAAATGATTCTAAACAAAACCCTAATTCTCTATATTATTGATTGGTGTTAATATTATAATAAATAAAGAAATCAAACGAAACTGAGGACTGTGAAATTGAAAATGTACTCACTCTAACCATGGTTGGAGAGAATCTTCTCCCTCATAGTCATCGATGGCTTCGATCAGCCTCCTGAAAAACAAAAATTATTGATTTGGTGTAAATAAAATGTAAAAATGGAAGATACAAAAAAAAAAAATTTTAAAAAGAAAAATAAAGAACCTTCGGTTTTCAAGAAGAGATTTCTTGAGTTGATTGCTGTTGTGCGAAGTGAGAGAGTCGTTTAGAAGACGAACGTTGCGGCCTCTCTTCAAAGGCCTGACGTTCTCTTTAAAGAGTTCCCACTCGAAGCCGGTCTCTTGTTTGGAGGCGAGAAACGCCGTCTCTGGATCTACATTCTCCATGCGTAGACTCTCCATCTCTGCGATTTTCCTGCTTCTTCTTCTTCTTCTTCTACGAAACAAACAAATATTCAAATTTTGAATATCACACACTAGGCTCCTGGTAAAGTAGCCGTTGTAATTTGTATTTTATACGGAGAAGATGGGAAGTTCGTGGGCTGGGCTGAGTCAAGACCAAATGCTTTTGTATTGGGCTTTGTACGTAGGGCAATTAGGGATCCAAAATCCAAACATAGCCTTAATCATTGAGTCCAACACAAAGCAAAGTTCAATGGCCATCTTGTTTTGTATAAGGAGTATACTGTCGGAACTTAGTAAGATTAACCATTGCACGATCTGTAAAGCAACTCTCACACTACGATCTGTGAAGCAACTCTCACACTATGGGGAGAGGGAGAGATCTCCCTACACATATTTATTTTATCAACTCTCGTAATAGGAAATATCTACATGTATAATAGGGTGAGAAAACTAATCACACATGCTGATAAATGTGTATAGGTGAGAATTAAACTCTCACCATTTAGATGAGAGAAATATATACTAATAACTTGGGTTATGAGTGAATCTACTAACGTTGACTGATCTTACTTGTGATGTATTAGTTTATATCAACTAAATTGTCACACTATCATATTAAAATACAAAATTAGGATAAGAATAGTAATATGCAGCATTGCTATTTGAAAGAATGTCTATGGAAATCAAAGACAATCACGTGAATGGGATAAGAAAGGGTGATAATAGCGCGAACCTACTATTTGTCAACTTTGTTAGTGTTTATCTCAATTTCCCAAAGGTAGGTGGTTGATAATAATTGTTTTGAAAAGCTGACAAAAACGTAAGGAAACAATCGCCACCGTCGATCTCCCTTGTTGAGTATAATTACCAGAAAGGGTACACTATCATTCCGATTAGACACGGGCATATTCGTAAAATCATGTTATCGCTGTGTTTACAAGAACAACTGAACAAGGGAGGCGATCATTGGATTTTGGATGGCTTCTTCTAGTTGTATAGCAGCAGCGTCTCTGAGCCTTCCTCTTCCTTCAACAATAAGAGGAGACTCATCTGTGTCTTTGAGATCTTACTTCTGTTGGAAGAGAGTGACATTAGCAGCAGCCGTTAATCACCACGAGAAGGCAGTGACGACGAGAAGAAGAAATGTGACGGTGAAGGCGACAGGGGTGGCAAAGTTCAAGGGAACGCATATGAAGGAGAAGCAACTGACGGAGATGATCCAACAGAAAGTGAGTGAAGCCAAGCAAGTCTGCGAGGGGGACGAGACCACCGACGAGTGCAAGGTTGCCTGGGACGAGGTAGAAGAAATCAGCCAAGCAAAGGCTGATCTCAGG
Organism: Xanthoceras sorbifolium; assembly: GCA_003430845.1. Taxonomy (NCBI): domain Eukaryota; kingdom Viridiplantae; phylum Streptophyta; class Magnoliopsida; order Sapindales; family Sapindaceae; genus Xanthoceras; species Xanthoceras sorbifolium. The sequence goes on from CM010617.1 coordinate 34,210,528, forward strand.
CGCAAGCTCCAGACACAAGATCCGCTTGAGTTCTTCTGTCAGGATAATCCTGAGACCGACGAGTGCCGTATTTACGAGGACTGAACCAACTTTCTATTGTTGTTCTATCTATGTTCACTGTTTAGTTGTTTACTATCTTGTGGTTACTAATATGTTAATGATAATTTTTCAATAGTAATGCAAGAAAACAGCGCTGTCTTTGCATTTTCTAAAACTAGACATCAAACCGTGGATTTTCCTGCTTGCACGACTGCATATCCAATAATCATTTGTCAAACCACTCATTCCCAAAATCCAAAGATAATGATCCGATAAACATATCAAGCAACTCTCAAATATGATAAAACAATTAGGGCCACTAAAATCAGCATTAAATCCATATTTGAATCCAAGTTATGGGATTATAACGAATCCCCAAACATCTTTCAAGTAACAAATACAGAAAATGATCAATCTAATGCAATACTCAGCATTAAATCCATATTTGAATCTAAGTTATGGGAATTTTAAGCTGATATTAAAATATCTAAATACTAATGTAAGCATAGAACATCAGTGTAATACATGTTTGTTTTCAAGCAGACACATAAGAAAAAGGAGTACTAAAAAAGGCATGACCAGATGTAGCAAAAGAGAGGCGCTGTGCTATCTTTGATGAAATGCTAGAGCTGGGAGCGCCTACTAGAGTTGGTATAATAGTTCTTTAATTACTCTCTCATTCCAGCTTCATCTGGGTGCGCCTACAAGAGTTGGTATGATAGTTCTTTAATTACTCTCTCATGCCAGCTTCATCTTTGACATCGACACTGAACGTATACTCCTGGTCACAGCCCAGATATGAATCACACATGAAGTAGAGTGTATATGTTTTCTTCCCAGGTTCTGCAGGAGCAGCAAACTCAAGCTTTACCCTGGACTTCCTTTGAAGGGACACCCTCTTGATGGCAAGCAACTGGTTACTCTTTGTGTCACCGACAACAAGCCACCACCCTTCCTCTTTGGCTTTGGGGTACCTGGGAGCATCGACGGGTCCAACCTCTGTCTTTCCCTCTAGATCCCTTTCAAGAGTGACCTGCAATGTGATATCTTCCCCAGTGCTTACATTCTCACCATCCTGCACCTCATATGACATATCAATGTTGGGGAAACGATTGCAAAACCTTGCAATATCAAGTAACTGGATATCTGACATCTGCAGGAGCTCATGCCTCTCATCATCCTCCATCTCCACTAGATCAAACACTGTCTCTATATTCTTTCCCGGGTTCTCTTGGCATCTCTTGGCCAACTCTTTTGTGAAGTGTGGAAGCTGTAGAAGCATGGAATCACGTTCCCACATGCCTTGCGTCACCATTTGACTAACTTCCATTGCAAGAAGAGCAAGGTTCAACCAACCATTACTTGAAATAACATCAACCATTGCTTGAAGCAATCTACTGGCAGAAAGAAGCACCTCCCGCTGGTCCAATGCTAGGTTCCCGCCCACATGTTGTCTAGCAAAGTGAGCTTGAAGAAGAGCATTCGCCTTGACATGTGGGTCAGTGCATCTGGGATTCTCAAATGAAAACCTCTGATGATTAATTAACCTCCGCACGACATCTTCCTCCCCAGGTCTCATAGGTATTTGTGCATACTCTGAAGCTGAAGCAAGAATCTCCAGAAGACCTTTCATCTTCGTCTTGGGAGTCAAAGAAGAACTGAAGCGTTCGATAGTAGTATAACTGATGTAATAGTAAGAAGCTATCATGCCAAGATTCAAAGGAGAAAGGTCCATATCTTCTTCTATAGTGATACACTTGCTTGCTTCCAGATCACTTAAAGTGTTTTCAACAAGCTCTGAGAGGTGATCTGAGAGATGCCTGTGGCTTACACCCTGGAGATTGTAGTAGTTCGGATTTTGAGTGAGCCTCCGGTACATGAATGTCCATGTAAGATAGTCCACAGCATCTTGCTTGTTCTCAATAACTCCAGCAACAATTTCTGCATTAAAATTATCGTGTAGGAAATGATGCAAATGACTTTCCACAGGAAAAGCTTCATACAAGAACTTCTTGTAGTATTCTTTACGGGGTGCATGGCAGAGGATGACACATTTCCCAGAATTATCCAGCAGAGGTCGACTGGCGTGACCCATCATCTGCAGCAGATCTGTAACAGGATAGTCAGTGTGAGCATTTTCCTGCCCATCATAATATTGGGTTCCCATAACAACCACCAAATGCGCTGTCAATGGCAATCCCCAACACATTGAACTACTCATAACACAAACTTTAATCCACCCAACTTCAAACAGCTGCGTTACAACTTCCTGATCCAAACTGCTCAACCCCTCATGCAAGTAGCCCACTCCATGACGTAAAGTTTCCCTCAACATCTCTTCTTGGATTTTGCTAGTAAATGGCTCCAGCTCTTCAGCGGAATGCAATAGAAAAGGTGGTTGCTTATCACTCTCCGGACTCGAATATGTCATCAGATCCACAGCTGTGAGTCGGACATACTTTCTTGAAGGGACAAAAACAATAGCAGGCTTTTCATTCTTGGCATGTTGGACGATTGCAGTGTACGTCGGTTTTGTCATCGCTTGCATCCTTGCTTCGAAATTTGCTATGTCCACTCCCTGAATGTGTATTTCCAATGGCACGGGACGGACACCGGGAGGGAAATTGAAAAGGCCGTGAGAGGAAGCCCCTATCCATTCCCCAAGATCCTTGGCATTTGCAAGAGAAGTTGACAGCGCCACCAAACGGATTTTGTTCTCAACCTGACTAGCAATATATCTCATCCTAGAGACAATCACTTCCAAGACAGGACCACCTTGACCCCCAATCAAGTGGAGCTCATCAATGATGAAAAGACTAACCTGCTGAACATACTTTCTCTGCTTCCAGCGCCGGGATAAAGCATCCCATTTTTCAGGAGTACTAATAATTATTTGACCTTTCTCAAGCAGTTTCAGGTCCATAGCTGTTTCCCCAGTTAATTCGACCACCCGCAATCCAAGGCCCTTGCTAAACTTCAAATCCCAATCACGGTAACGTTCTTTGGCAAGAGCCTCAATAGGCGCTATATATACAACACGCATACCGCTATCAGATGCTTTTTGATGATTCCTCAATATGGCAAACTCTGCACAGATCGTCTTTCCGCTCCCAGTTGGTGCAGCAACTAAGACATTATCATCCGAATTATACAGCACAGTAAAGACCTGAGTCTGCACAGGATTAAAATGCTTAAAATCCTGATAAAGAGCTTCATATGATGGATTCCGCAATGCTGTCACAGGAAGAGGTTGCAAGTCCAAGAGTTCCGTCGGAGGAGGATACTTTTCAGGCAAAATTAAATGCCTGAAAGAGACAGGTAAAACAGTTTGTGAACCAATCCACTTATCTGAGACAACGCGAATGAAATACTGAGGCGGCAATGGCTCATAGATCGGCACAGTGAAATTCAATGTATGGTCCTCCTCTATATATTGCTTCTTCAGCATAAAATATTCATGATGAAGAATATATTCACCATCGTTATCCTCCACAATAACCCAAAATGGCTCCACATAACCATGGACTTTGTCCTCCCACTGGAAATCTGGAGTTAATGTAAGTTCAACCCTCAAAACAGTGCGAGTAATTGGCTGAACATGTGCTGCAAGGTTTAGCTTTGGGAATTGGTGAACAAACTTGTGAAGTGTTCTGCCCATCTTTGGGTAACGGATGAGCTCCCCAAGTTCCTGTGATGAAAGATCATAATACCTTTCCCAAGCAAAATCTTTCTTCTCCAACTTCATTAAAATTTCATTTGGGATTCCATTGAACTGGCGAAGAGGTGTTTGGACACTCCACATCCTCTTTGTAACCATTTTGCTCAAGTTCAAAGCCTTCTCTGCTAATTGTGCCCAACCTCGTTTCAAGACAATCTCAAACAGAGCTCTCATAAGACGTCCAGCACTCTAATCAACAATAAAAGACAAATGAGCAAACACATATAACATTCATGTGTTTAACAGCAATAATGAAGGAAAAGGTAAGAAAGAACATGCTAACAAGGAAAATACCAACCTGAGTTATATACACCATATCAGAAGTCAAAGAAAGCCCTTCAAGCTTCAGCTGAGAAATATATGCTTGCAGGAGAACATTTATCTTGGCACTGGGCTCTTCCAGGCTTTCCTTGATGGGAATTGGAACACGGTCCAAAAGCTTAGCCAGCTCCATCTTCTCATCTTGTCTCACTGTCACATATTTGAATTCTTCACTTAGAGAGAACAACCGACAGAGCTCTATATCCCCCATTGTTGGCTTCAGATGTTCATTATATGTAAATATCGTCCCATGAGTTATATAGTAATAGCTTGCAATCCGACCCAAATCCGTAACCTGGAAATATCCGCCTTTCCTATCATACTTGATCAAATTATTTCTGTCCAAGATGGTTGCAGCAGAATGGATCTGTAAAAAGAACAAAGCAACAATTAAAATATGACATCCACCAAACCAAAAGAAAGAAACACAGTTATATAAATCAACTAGCAGTAGAATGGTGAAACAAGATGTGCAGTAAATACAAAGACTTCAAGGAGAACTACAAGCCAAACAAGAATGCCGTCATATTGGGAGAACTAGACTCTAGACAAAAGAGTCTTTGAAAAAAAACTGCTGACAATTCATCTTATTCTTCACCTTGTTTATGGACAAGTTCGATCCAAGCAGACTTGAATATTCACCTATTTCTAAACATTGAGGCACAATAACAAAGGAAAATTACAGGTACAAAATCTAAGTGCTACGTTAATTCATGTACCTAATAGGAAATTAACCAAAGCTGTGCAAGACTATCTTTTCATGTAAATAAATGAATATAATGAGAATAATAAAAAACGATGAATTGCAATTATAACTTACATTCATCGGAGGGATAAACAAATCAGAATAATGAGAATATAAACAAAGAGATCTAGCCAAATCACTGAAAGATAAAAAGAAGATATTCAAAAGAATTTGATGCTTACCAAATCAGCTCTCCTCTCCTCCAATGTTAGATCTTCTTTGAGAACCTCTAGTGACAAACCATACAGAGCAGGATTTCGTAACATGCGGATGTACAAGTACGTGTATCCAATCCAATTGCAGGCTTCTTTGGCATTTTGAACAGTTCCAAGGACAATTTCTGCATTCAACTGATCCGCCAGTTTGGACACAAACTGACTCTCAATAGGCAGTTGGTGATTCATCAAAGATAGGTAGTACTGAAGTTCACTATGGCCAGTGATAATAATCCCTTCCCCATAAGAATCATACTGAGGTCTTCCTGCACGACCAAGCATCTGCATAATATCTAGAGGGCTAAGTTCAGTCCAAGCCCCTTTCTCTGGATTGTAAATCTGAGTTCCTTTGATGATCACTGTGTGAGCAGGCAAATTCACTCCCCACGCAAGAGTTGCAGTGGACACCAACACCTGGACATGCCCATCAGCAAAGAGATCCTCAACAAGTTGACGATCACCCCTTGTCATCCCAGCATGATGAATTGCAAAACCATAAGGTAGAAGATCTTTAAGATCATTGCTTTTCACCATATCTGTGTGACTTTGGAGAATCTCACGGCTCACACTGTCCTCCTTCAAGAATCTACCAAGTGTATCCTTCTCAAGTGCAGTATCTCGTATCGCACGAGCTGTTTTAGCTGTTTCCTTTCTCGAGTGGACAAAAATAAGAACTTGATGCTTCCCAGCAACAGCCATGACTTTCTCATAACACAGGTCGTTCATCAACTGGAACCTCTGCAGCGGCTTCTTCACAGTGATTCCAATGTATTGTTGTGAAAGAGGAACAGGTCTATAACTGTTGTCAAAGTGGAATAACCCTTTCTCTATATTCACCCGCAAAAATAACGCCACGTCTTCAAAATTAGGGAGTGTAGCTGACAACCCGACCAGTCGAATATGCTCCTTTGTGGTTTCAATCTGCCTAACAGTTCTAGCGACAATACTTTCAAGCACAGGCCCTCTATTATCATGAAGCAAATGAATTTCATCGATAATAAGAAGCTTCACAAGTTGCGTGTAGGTGCGATCCCCTGATTTTCTTGTAACGATATCCCACTTCTCAGGAGTTGTCACAATAATTTGAGTTTCCTCAATTTGTTGGCGAGTTAGTGTCTGGTCACCACTTAGCTCCCTCACCTTGACATCATACACCTGCAAACGATTAGACAAGTTACCAACAACTTCAGCTACAAGAGCTTTCATGGGTGCCACATAGACTATCTTATAATCACTATGGTTGAATGAGCCATCCGGATTCCTATTCAATGCCAACTGCTGAAGTATGGTAAGCACTGCAACATTAGTTTTCCCTGCTCCAGTAGGAGCACACAAGAGGATATTATCTGGAGAATATAATGCAGTCTCATAGACCCTACTCTGCACCCTGTTCAACTGTGTCATTCCTTTGAAAGCTGGATGTGCCCAATCAGGCATTTCAGAGATCTTTATCAACTTCTCATTAGGATCCAATGGTTGTGGCTTCAACGCCGGCACATGAACTTCCTCGTACCCCTTGCTAAGATGTCTATAAGACCCTGTAGGAAGATCACACTTCTTATTTGCCATAAAAAGACCACCCTGTTCAAAAGCAAGGCTATCCAGATCAAGCAACTGCCTTTGGCTCTGCAACCAACCACCATCTGCATCTCTATCAACAAGACCCCTCCTATCCCTATCACCATCACCAACACTTTCATCCTTCAACCGGCGAGCCTCTTCTCTAATACTCTTCTCTAGATTCTTTTGCCTCTCCTTAGCAGTGGCCCTTGTAGCATGCAACTGCTCCAAAATTGCAGCCAAATTTGGACCCAAACCCAGCATTTCCTCCTCTATCTTCTTCCTCTCTTCTTGGTCTTGGGCCCTTGCCAAACGGGTACACCAAACAATCTTCAGCTGGTTACGCAACAGAAACTTTATGAGACTGAACTTTTGATAATCAAAGTGCACGAGCAACTTGGACTCAACTTCCCTGTCATCCCCCTCTGCAAGTATCTCAAGAACCTCTTCTGCAAGCTTCTGACATTGCTGTGGGTCAATCTGTTGCTCATAAGCTTGAGAGATTTTCCTCTGAAGCCAATAAGCATCTATATCCTGAACATTAAGACTCATGCCCTCATTTGCATCACGCGAGTCATCATCATCAATCCCACCACCCATTTGCATAGCCCCACTACCATTGGGTTCGGCCACATCATCATCCTCCTCCTCATCCTCCTGCACCATATCCAGATCACTCTCCTCATCGTCGTCTTCATTTTCCTCAAACTCAACAGCCACACCCATGTCATCATCCAGAGCCTCATCACCATTAGCCGTAGAGGCCCCAGCATCACTAGCATCTTGGAAATCAGTAATAAGCTTCCCCATGGCAACAAGCTGATCAAAAACATTGTTCGGAATTGGGTTCAACAACTTCTCAATCTCTTTCTTCTTATCAGGGTTTTTAAAAACATCATTCTTGAGAACAGCCAAAATCTCATCCGCAGCAGCACTAACTATATTCAATGGTTGTCCGCCCAACTGCTGTTGAATGACACTGAGCATAGCTTCGTAGGCAGCCCTGGTCTCTTTCGTCTTGGGCTGATAAAGACCCTCCTCAGTGGAAGTAAGCACGCTTTCTTCACGAAGACGACGCCTCTTCGTGGGACGAGCAGGGAGAGGCTCGCCAAGCGGATCACGCTCCTTCTTCTTATTCTTTGACTTCTTCAGCTTCTCGTCCAATTCAGGTGGCCTGCCTCGGTAAGCACGGTCACCAAAGCTTCTGGGATCAATCTTTCCCCAGAGAGACTCAGGCTCCCCAGTGGGCTCATGCGTGTCACGAGGACGAGAGTCAGTGGTGAGAACCAGACTAGAGTTGGCTCTGTACTCGTACTGTTTAAATCGGGCGTGCGCCTCAGCACCGCCACCCAGATGTGCCATTGTCTTCAAAGACAAATAAAATCAAACCAAATCCTAACACGAAAAAAAAAAAATTAGGTTTTCAACGAAACAGTAGTATCTACAATACAAAACCCTACTAAAACCTAACTAGTCGATACAATTAGCAATGAAAATGAAACGAAAACGCGAACAATCAGAAAACGAAAGATAATAAAATGAACTTACAGTAGTGAATTTGTTTCTTCAGAATCCAGTTTTGAGGACCTTGTAGTCCAGTCAACGAGTCGCGGGTTTTGGCGGAAGAATTTTATAGCGACACACAGACACACACACACAACACCGCCTCACTGTTAAACGACGGCCAAAATTATGAAAATAAAGGATAAAACTTGAAACGGCGACGTTTAATTCTGAACCGAACGGCATCGTTTGGGAATTTCATTAACATTTATGGGCAGTTAGGCGGACATGGGCTGGTCGGAATTGGGCCCAAACCAAACCCACTGTTACCACCCAGCCTTTAAATGTTTGACATCAACGTCCGATCATTTGACAAAAATGTTTCTGATCGTCAGATTATTTGACTTCAACACAAAAAAACATGATCACTGCTGCCTCATCACATTCGTACTCGTAAGAAAAAACCTGTACAGAGCCAGAGCATGGCTTCACTTTCTTGGACTTGTTCACCTTTGTGTGGAGGAGGAGGAGGTGGAGGAGGCTCTCTCTCTCTGTCCAGCAAAAAAGGCACAAAAAACCTCCTCAAATCCAAGTCTTCTTCTTTAGTCTGCAAAGCCTCCTGGCAAGAGGTCGTCTCTTTCCTTTTCAAACTCTAAACTTCAAATTTTATTTTGATTATAATATTTGACAGTAACTTGATTGGTTTGGTTTTCATCAGCTAGCAGGAGTGTTGGTGTTCTCTGCGATTCCATTCACGGCCGTCAAAGCCATTGCAAACAGTCCAGTTGGAGAATGGCTTCAGAACCGTATGTTGGAGACCAAAAAAGCTGCTCTTCAAGATTCTTCCAAGTTCAAGGCATTGGCTCAGAAGGCTCGAGACAAGAGGTATGTTATCATAAATGTCACTGCTTTCGCTTCGTATCCTATTTACTTGTATCAGATATTCAGAAATCTAAATGGTCTTATATTGAATTGCAACTTATATTTGAAACATGGACTCATATAGTCATATACATACCAGAAAAAGAAATGCATTAATGTTGTGCTAGACAGTTTATGGTATGGAGAAGAGCGTCCACGGTGGCTCGGTCCGATTCCGTTTGAATATCCCGCATATCTTACTGGAGAACTACCTGGGGATTATGGGTTTGATGTTGCAGGTCTCAGCAAGGATCCTGTAGCATTCCAGAAATATTTCAAGTATGTCTTCTTTTTCTTCTTCTTCTCCTAGTTACTTGAATCATTCCTGTTTAGTGTATCTTGTTATGTTCTCTGTTGATGTGGGTGCTTGCTTGTCAAATTTTGAATTCTATAATAGAATTAGAGTTTTCGTGTTATTGAACTGGAAATATTGCCAGCGGTTGACATTAAACAAAACAATAGTTATCGCATACCCTGCTATATTATCAGATACTGTTTTCTGCTATTGTATGAATCACCACAACACAATATTTACGTGGAAAACTCCAAAACCAGGAGAAAAAACCACGGCCCTCAGAAAGAAATTCACTATGTGATAAATTATTACAACCACACAGACTATTCTCTCTAAACTACGACACCAATACACTCACACTCTCTCAAAGCATACAATAATTCACACCTTTCTACACTCTAAAATAAGAGATACAAGAAAGGAATTTAATTAGAATTAAATACAATGCTTTAAGTGTATTTAATTGGTGCAATTAGAAACTAAGGACTTGATCTCCTTATATAGCCTTGAGAAGCCTTGACATGTTCTTATTTTTCCAATGTGGGATTCATATCCCTTCATTGCCTTCTCATTTGCTCTCACAATTTTGCCAATTTTTCAACAAATCTCCACCTTGGCAAAATACAGGAAACCTCCGCCCTTCCGCCGCAACTTTCATGCAACCATTGTCTATACCGACAATCATAATTCTCAACCCAGAGAACTATCATACTCCACCATAAAAGTATACCACTTAGAATTAATCACCAATTCTAAGATTTCCACCTCGGCACATGTCGAACAAACTTGCTGAAATTTATGGTGCAACTCCCATGTTGGCTTTCCCCGGAAGTTCTTCAGCCATCGACATAATTCTACCACACACCTTGCATCAATACCGCCAACCAATGCCCGTGTGCAAACTTCCCACTAGTAGTGTCACATCCTTTTTCATAGCACCTAGTGATATGCTATAAGGATGTACATATCCTTCTCAAAGGATAAATTCAGTGTCTTCACAAGACACACTATTAGCTTGATTGTTGGAGCTACCTGCCGAACCTGCTCCACCGTTTTGACAATTTTTCTTAACGTGCCCAGATTGCCCACACGTCCAGCAAAATATTTTCTTCCTGGAGTTATTCTTCTTCCAATTGCTCCCATTGCTAGCTACCAATGCTGTGTCTTCTGATGAAGTACGACCTCCACCCTTCAGCCTTCTCTCCTCAGAAAGGAGTTTACCGGTAACTTCTGCAAAATTCAGAGTCTCCTTCCCATATACCAAAATAGGTTTCATATGTTCATAGGAAGATGGAAGAGACAATATAAGCCTTAATGCTTTATCTTCGTCTTCAATTTCAACTCCAATAGACTCCAGTTCAGAAACAATACCATTGAGAACACTCAGATGATCTGAGATTTTTGCACCTTCCTCCATACGCAGAGTATGAAACTGTTCCTTCAGGTACAACCGATTTGAGATGCCTTTTGCCTGATACAACCCTTCAAGTTTTTCCCAGAGTTCCTTGGCTGAATGTATTCCATGCACATTTGCAAGAACATTCTTGGCCAAACACAGACGAATCACACTTGCAGCTCTCAAATCCATTTCTTCCCAATCTTCATTGCTCATACTAGACTCACCTTTGCTGGAATAACTTAAAACAGAGCCTGATTTCTCCTTCAATACCTTGTGTAACCCAGATTGTATTAACACATCCTTGACTTGTACTTGCCACAAGCCAAAATTAATCTTTCCATCAAATTTCTCTACACCAAACTTCAAGGAGCTTGAAAATTTAGACATTCTAACCGTATACTGAAATAGTGCCCGTAGTCCGTGAACAGCACTCCAGGTAAGTTCCCAGGAAAGAGAGGTGGGTCACAATGGACACACTTAAATACCAAGTCTTTCCTAGCCAGAACCTTCCTTAGACAAGCACTTCCACAATACTACCACACTTAACTCCAGCAACCAAGAACAATTTAGACCAAGAACAATTCTTTTCTGATGTGGAAGATCAGACAATGCTGCAACCACAGAGCATACTAAGAATTTTCTAAAACCTCTGATACCTTAGCAACCAACCTAGGCTCTGATACCACTTGTTGGGAAAATTAACCTCCCCAAAACCTCCCTAGAAATATGCTAAAGATCAGAAATAGCAGAGAAATAAAATAGAAAATAAAACAATCACCACAACACAATATTTACGTGGAAAACTCCAAAACCAGGAGAAAAAACCACGGCCCTCAGAAAGAAATTCACTATGTGATAAATTATTACAACCACACAGACTATTCTCTCTAAACTACGACACCAATACACTCACACTCTCTCAAAGCATACAATAATTCACACCTTTCTACACTCTAAAATAAGAGATACAAGAAAGGAATTTAATTAGAATTAAATACAATGCTTTAAGTGTATTTAATTGGTGCAATTAGAAACTAAGGACTTGATCTCCTTATATAGCCTTGAGAAGCCTTGACATGTTCTTATTTTTCCAATGTGGGATTCATATCCCTTCATTGCCTTCTCATTTGCTCTCACAATTTTGCCAATTTTTCAACAGTATGGAGGGATGAATGGTTCACAAAGGACTTCCTTATATAGCATATCGTGTCTTTTAAAAAATTTATTGTGAATTTAGTTTGTATATGCTTAACTGAATTGTGATTGTCTATTTTGACGCAAGTAGTGTTGAAGGACTTCAAATTTTTCGTGCATTTAAATTGCTAACAATTGGCTTGATTCCTGTCATCTTGCAGCTTTGAAATACTGCATGCTCGTTGGGCAATGCTTGCATCCCTTGGTGCTCTGGTTCCTGAAATTTTAGATATTTTAGGAGCCTTTCACTTTGTTGAACCTGTCTGGTGGCGAGTAGGCTATTCAAAACTTCAGGTGCATATCTTTTTGTATCATTGAATATAATATCCTCCAAAGATATTCCTGCTTCCTGAGATTGTCCTAATTTTTTATTTTATCTTGCTAGGAGTTTGATGCTCTATATTGTTCACTATGTCTATTGTGACGTATGCTCTCAAGAAATATGTCTCTATTGTAGAGTGGATTTGCCTTGAGAGACCTTCACGTACATCATTTGCCGCATGTCTGCCTCTTTTTCGATCTAGGCCTGTTAAATATCTCTTTGGGAAACTAGGATCGTTTCTCTTCTCTTCCTGTTGATATTATGTGATTTTATACAAACTGCTTTCAGAAAAATGATGGGAGAAGGTCCTTCATTTTTTCTTCTCATTTTTTGATATGTTTCTTTGGTTAGAGTAAGATCTATGCTGAATTTTTCATGTTTCCCAATTCATATTCACCTTGGTCCCATCACACACTAATGTTTTATCAGCTATCCAGGCACAATATAACGTTACACATCACAATCAATTGTTACATGTTTCTTGGCCAGTAATAATCCTTCCAACATGCATCCTCAGAAAAATTAGTTTAAGATCCATGGATAAAATTGTTTCTACCTTAATGTTCCCTTACCTTTATGTCGTGTTCTATTAGAACTATGTTAACAAGATAAGAGATAGCAAGTACCACAAGGTAGCTAAGTTTGTCTGAGATAATAAGGTGAAACCAATGTTTTCTTGGTGGGGCCTCACATAGGAGTTCCAGTTAGGATGCAACAGAAAGTCACGGAAATGTATCCTTGCTGTACTATCTTGGCATGACTTTACAAATATTACCTAAAAACTTATCAACAATTTATTTTGTTCTCCAAAATGAATTCTAGATGGATCAAACTTCTTGATTTTAGTCTCCTTTGGTCATTGAGGATCAATCCAATTGGAAAACTTTTCAGGCTGCCTCTTTGCTTGATGGTAATTTGCATCTCTGTGGATGGGACCTCATAGAGATGAGAGGCATATAGCTGTAAGACCGAGCAAAAAAGAAAATATATATTGTATAATTCTGAATGTCGACAACTTATTAACACTCTCATTCATCCTCCATGCATGTTTTGCTAGAAGAAATCAAATGTTTGACCTTTTGTACATATCTACTTTATATATTTTGTTTTGTTGGGCTTCTGTTAATCTTCGTTTGATCACTTTTTCAATTCTTTGCCCAGGGAGAGACACTGGACTACCTTGGTATCCCAGGTCTCCACTTAGCCGGAAGCCAAGGAGTAATTGTCATTGCTATTTGCCAAGCTCTCCTGATGGTAAAGACCTTAAAATTAAACCCTTTTAATGTGTGCCTTGTATATATTCAATTACTGTGAAATCCATAGATGTATATGGTACTTCATACTATCTCATGTTTCTTAGGAAGTCATTTTCTTTCCCTATTTCCTTTCGTGTTTTGGGATGGGAAGGGGGAGAGGAAAGTTCATTTAATGCATGTACTACTACAAGTACGCCTCCCAAATCTCAAAGTCGAGCATTCATTAAACACATTTTCAGTTTTCTTTATTATCAAAAAAACCTGTTTTCAGTTTTTTTTATTATCAAAAAAACCTGAGTTTGCATCTAGTTCATTTAACCTCCCTACCTTCTGCCTCTTAAAGGTCTCTAGTTCATTATCATTTGCATTGTTAAGCATTGGTGGATTCTGAAACTTCTTGTTACTTGTACATATAGGTTGGACCAGAATATGCAAGATATTGTGGGATTGAGGCACTGGAGCCTCTGGGAATATTTTTGCCAGGCGATATTAATTATCCTGGAGGAGCACTTTTCGATCCCTTGCAACTTTCTAAAGACCCCGTAGCTTTCGAGGATTTGAAGGTGAAAGAAATCAAAAACGGGCGCTTAGCAATGGTTGCCTGGTTAGGATTTTATGCTCAAGCAGCTTTAACAGGTAAAGGTCCTGTACAAAATCTTCTTGACCACATCTCTGATCCATTTCACAACAATTTACTTTCCATGCTCAAATCCATGTAAAATATTTTTTGAAATCCTACATTTCTATTGGTGACTTGTGTTGTTGTATATATAACACACATACATTGTAATGCTCCCTATGGACTATATACATCACATGTGAACAGCCCATTGGCCCTTACTGGGCCTGGTTTTTCGAAAAAGCTACCCTATCCATTAGTGTTTGATGTGGGCCAGTTCACTTTTTCAAAAAGTAGGTGGAGATGGGAATGATGGAGATGGATAGAATCCAATATGATAAATTGTTGTTTATCCAGCTTTACTTAACTTGATGACGTGAAATGGCCAGTTAAATTTCTGTGTAGTCACGTATGATTAAATTGGATAAGATTGAATGAGATGTGTGATGATCCTTAGATCTATTTCGACATTAAATGGTACTTATTAACTGGTAAATCCGATCAGATCCATTCGAATCCTGAATAACAAGCATGTTGGACTAAGATAAGTTATGCTTGGCCTTAAGAGTCGGCGTTATGTCATATGTGTCTGGTTTGAACTAATTTATATGGTAAAAAACTAGACTTGTCATGTTGATTCTATAGTGATTGAATATACATTGTAATGCTCCCTATGGACTATATATATCACATGTAAACAGCCCATTGGCCCTTACTGGGCCTGATTTTTCGAAAAAGCTACCCTATCCATTAGTGTTTGATGTGGGCCAATCCTCTTTTTCAAAAAGCAGGTGGAGGTGGGATGATGGAGATGGATAGAATCCAATATGATAAATTGTTGTTTATACAGCTTTACTTTACTTCATGATATGATATGCCGAGTTAAATTTTTGTCTAATCCGTTTGATTAAATTGGATTAGATTGAACGAGATTGCGATGATCCTTAGATCTATTTCAACATTAAATGGGACTTATTAACTGGAAAATCCGATCAGATCCATTCGAATCCTGAATAACAAGCATGTTAGGACTAAGATAAGTTATGCTTTGGCATTAAGAGTTGGCGTTATGTGTCTGGCTTGAACTAATTTATATGGTAAAAAACTAGACTTGTCATGTTACTTGATTCTATAGTGATTGAATATACACTTCTTCTTCAACTAAAATCCAACAAAAGCGTCGAAAAAGCAGAGGAAACGTCGCTTGGTCCAGCTCAAGCGTGCGTGATGAGAGGCATAAACAAGAGCATATTCTAGAAAATAATAAATAATTAATAGAAAAATGAAACCAAATAGTACAACAAACGCTCTTTGACCATGATTCAGCTAATTGATACAAAATGGTGATTCCTTTGAATACAAGATTTGGCAATAAAAGATTGGTCAGATTTTTCTTCTGTGGTGGTGGAGAGAAAGTGGTGTGATGTGAAAATTACATGTGGGTTCATGTGGGAAGCTATAAGCTTTTAGATCTCTGGATTGAGTCACAGTTGCTTCTACTCAATTCCAAACCCTTCACATGTTTATTTATTTTATTTATTCTTCTAAACATCTTCAAAACAATCCTCGAATTACAATTTCTCATACCCTAGAACTGCCGAGATCAATCACTAAACATGTCGTTCGGAAACATTCACTCCCACAATAAGAGAATAAAACTATTCACATATACCGGTAACTATTGATCTATGAGTAAGCGATTTTGAGATTGTGGGGGTGTTTTTAGTATTCTTTCTTTACTTCATTTGATATGATGCAGATGATAAAAAGGCAAACAAACCCCTTTGTTGCGTGAGGCAGTTTAATTGATGAGAAACTGACAACTTTCTCATATCTTCTTATCTCAGAGAAAGCATGTGCTTTGCTTAAGTCTGAAACCCCGTTTGATATTTTTGTTTCTTTAAGGTACACATTTTGAAAAAAAAAAAAACAATATATGAACGCGTCCTTCCATTAAAAACCACCATGTCGTCATGCCTATTCCCTTAAGCAACCAAATTCAGATTTTTTTTTTATTATTATTATCATTCTTATAAATAGTAACATGGATTTTACTCTTCCGATAGAGATATGTTATTGAATTGATATACGATTGAATAATTCGCTAGAGACTTTGATTTGATGAGAGTAATTGATATATTAATCACAATGAAAACTACTTTGTTTTAGCGTGGCCTTGTACATATGGTGTTACTTTGAGGCCAATATTATTTAGAATTGAGTAAATAATACTTACTTTCTTTGAGATTTGCTGAATTACAAGCGGAGTTAACTTTTTGGTTTATTGATAAAGACTTTCCATCTTTTAGGTTTACTCAATTACAAACGGAGTCAACTTTTAACCAACCCTTCAATTTTTTGATAAAGACCTCCCCTGATCAATTATGGTGTTTGTCAATAAATAATAAAATTGATTCCGCTTATAATTGATAAAATATCAGGGGAGGTCCATATAATTAGCTATTTAGAATTATTAATGTTACTAAAAATGTATTTTTTTTTGGGTCCATGCTTCCATTGCACGCACCCTAGCAAGAATTTGGATTGAAATTGAATGGTACATATGGTATTGATAATTATAGTATGTCTTAATCAACCCACGTCTAAAAAAGTTGTTCCTTTTTAGTCCATTTTCTATTCTACCCAATCACGCGTTTCAACCATTTCACATATCCTGCCCCATGCCATCAATCAATGTAGCAAAAGTTGTACAAGTTTTGCCAACAAAAAACAAAAGTAACAAAACATGTCAAAATATCTCCTCAATTTGGAGGACCACTTATTTATTAAATTATTTATAAAACAATGGTCCTAAGTTTGTTCTAATAGTTTGTTGAAGAATCTTTGCCTACTACAACTCTCTAATCCATTCGTTTCAAAAAAAAAAAAAAAAATCTCCAATCCATAAAAAATTTTTGGACGAAACTGGATAAATATGTCTCATCTTCTGATCGTGTCATATAACAAAATTTATCATGACACGATCGGAATATGAGACATATTTGGTTATGAAAATTTGGTTTTCGTATTAATATAGTTTTTTTTTAAAAAAAAAGGCTAATACTCGAAAGGTTAAAGGACTACCGGAATCAACCAAAATTAAATCATATAAGTACTGTCCGAATAATTACCGAAACTAAAGATTCGGACAACTACTCCCAGTAACGAAAGAAATATACTTCTATAGTTATGGTGTTATAGACAATAGTATAAAATAATTATCCCCTTAGTGGCTTGGAGGTTTTAAAGCCTCCAAACCACCTTGACTTGTGTTCGTATTAACGTAGTTATATAAACATATTTGGTTAAGAAATTGACAAATGGGCTCCACGTCTATAGATGAAATAGCAATAGATAGAATCATAGAAGGTTGAAAATGAGTAAATTACCAAAAAAATACAATCACATGACATGTCCACTTGCACAGGTGCGGTGCACCATCCCACTTTTTATCCTCAAAACTAGGGGTGGGCAAAAATCTGGCGATCCGATCCGAATCAGTGATCCGAACTGGTCCGAACCGGATTTTAGTCGGATCCAATTTTTTAACGGATCGATTCGGATCATTTTTTTAGGATCCGTCATTACCGGATCGGTTCGCGGATCTATTTTAGGATCCGTGAACCGATCCGCTAACCCAGTATATAAATTAAAAAAAAAATTGGGTTGAAGAGTTGAAGAGTAATGAAGAATGATTTGAAGAGTTGAACGTTGACAGAGCACCATCAAGATTCAAGAATGGACAAGTTTTATTGTTTATTTGAAATTTTTATTATTATTTATGGATTGATATTTGGATTTTTATATATTATTTAATAGTTTTTGTGGACTGTTATTAATAGATTGTTAACTATTATGTTTGTATTTATATTGAAGACATGAAATGTTATTTGAATTTTGAATAGGTTTATATTAAGGACTTAAAATGTTACTTGAATTTTGAACATATTTATATTTATAATTTGTTATTTGTAATGCAATTTGTATTATTATACAATTTTTGTACAGTTTAGGACTTGAGACTTAAATTAATTGACTTAAAATATAAATAATAACATTAAGTCCATCGAACCGACAAACCGAATCGGATCGAACCGGTCCAATACGATTCGGATTGGTTCGGATCACTTTAGACTTTCGATTGGATCGGATCATTTTTTAAAAAACCGATTAATTGTCGGATCGGTTCGGATCATACAAAAAGTGATCCGATCCAACCGACGCCCACCCCTACTCAAAACACATTTAATTCAACAGTACAAAGTTCCAATTTTTTAATTATGGGCAACAAATCATTGTAGTCCCTATTGTTTATTGAATTATTATTTATTGATCGATATTTGATAGTTTGTCTTTTATAGTCCCTATTTTTTTTTTTTCAAAATCAATCAAATTAGTTCATCTAAATCATCATGCCCATTTCTTTAATTATTTTCTGATTTGACAGTCCCAAGGTTAAGTCATGTTTGACAGGATTTTTACGTTAAACTTTTGACTTTTTGAAAGCTCTTTTTACAAGATATTTATTTTAATTTTGTCTGGAAGAGCTTTTAAATATTAAAAACTCTTATATGGAAACATCCAAACAGTTCTAAAAGAACTTTTAGGATTAAAAAGTCAAAAGCATACTTCCAAAAACCTGCCAAAAAAGCCAACCAACCCAATTTGTTATTTTATTTCTAAGAAAGCAATCAGATCAAAACTGTACATAAATATATTTAGAAGTCTGATCAGATTCAATAATGTTATCACTTGGATACCATAGCAAACACATAGCTGGCTTAAATTGATATGTTTTAAAAATCAATTAAATTATATTTTATAGTTGACATCAACATTAATTTTGCCTACATTGTTGAAATTATTTGATTTGAACTTCTTAACTTCCCTCTATAGTAAATATCATTTTCACTTATTTACTTTAAATATATGTTATTAGTGAGTTGTCACCATACCAATATTATGCAAAATATAATATCAAATAATATTATCACATTAAACTTATAATATTATAAGATCCATCGTTTTCTAATATATAATTAGACATTTTTTAAGTTAAGAAAAATCTATGTATTTTTTTTTATCATTGATTTAGATATCTATTCACTTCCAAGCTTCAATTCACGAACTAATAATTTACCGTCCAATATAGATAATTGATCTTGCCAGTTTATAAATTAGATTCATAACTGTATTTATATATTTAAAATTACATAAGATATATGAGTCATATACAGTATAATTAGACAGTTTCAAGTAAAAAAAATCCTTTTCGACCGTCAATTTAGACCACTATTCACTTCTAACCATCTATTAATAACCCTAGTAATTGATTCATGACCCGCAATTAAGATGGTAATTTGTCGTATCACTTGAATAAGTAATCTTAAGAGTCTTCTAATTAGATCTGAACTAACCAAATTATTAAGTCAAATTGTTGAATTGAAGACTCTCTTCCATGTCGGTTACAATCTAAAGCAAGCTAGATTCCACCAAGTATTCAACGATCAACAAATGTGATTAGATTAGGGTGAGAAACAACTAGCCAAAAAAACAAAAAACAACAAACAACTAGGTAGATTTTTATAAAGCTTTTTTTGGCTGATGAATATAGGCTAATAGTCAACATGGAATTGCCCACTTTATGAGGGAAAAAAGGTGGGCAGTGGTGGGCACTGAAGTAAAAATCCCTCTATCTTCAATTGGGACCCCTCTATCTCACAATGACAAAAAAAATTAGGTCCAATACAATACACATACATCACCCTTGGATCTCATATATATATACACATATCACATTGAAAAACTAGATCACCACAGTAAAAGATGTATAATGTATTGGATTTTAAAAAAAATTCTCTAACAAGGTCGATTAGGCTAGAAAGTTATGTACTTAGGGTGCGTTTGTAATTACTGTAGCTTGAGAAATAATTATTTAAAAATTGATAAGGGGATGTATTCAATCTATAATTTATTGGTATTTGATGAATTTTATTTAAGTCATAAATTTTAGACTTGTCTACATATTTTTATAAAATTAAATGGATTTTTAATGATTTGTCTTAAAAAAATAGTACTTAATTAATAATAATTTAAAATCCATCAAATTTTATGGGAGTAAAACAAAATATGCCATGTGACTTTTCATTTATATTTTTCATTTTAAAATCCATCAAAATTCATTCAATTTCATCACTGAAACAAAATCGGCAAAATCTATGAATTTTTTTAATAGACTTAGATTTCGATAGGATTATTTAAAAGTCTCGGATTCAATACACTTAGATTTTAATGGACTTTATAAAAGTTTTTAAAAGTCTGTATTGAATACAATCAGATTTTAATGGACTTTTTAAAAGTTTGTAAAAATCTAGATTAAATACATCCAGATTTCAATGGATTTCTTACTAGTCTGGATTGAATACGATACACTTTTAAATTCCAACTAATTATAGATTGAATACACCCTCCTAAATCTCTTAAAATCCGTTTATTTAGTAATACGTTTCTCTTATAATTAACTAATAAATATATTATGAAATAAGTGATTTTTTAAAAAAATTATATATTTTTTTATTTTTATCATAACTTATGAGTTGAATAATTATTTTTTAATTTATAATAATTTTAAACGCACGTTAGTGTCGGTTGATCTCTTCAAATCCGTTGATATTAAATTTGTTTTCCATCAAAGAAAAAAAAAAAAAGATTTTGAGACCTCCTGTGTCTCTCTCGCATGTTCTATCAAGCAAAGCAGCTACTATTCTCGATTTGGACCCTTATTTTCTGCATTAAATTAAAAATAAAAAAATAAATGTCCTTATCTCCAATGAAAAATATAAACGCATCTCGTTACGCTGTCGTTTTTATCGTATTTTGCTTAAGGTGTCCTCCCGCCTTTCACGCGATCTGCACCTCACATAAGGCCCCACATTTGGCTGGATCAGTGAGGATCACCCTTATTTTTTTTTTTAATTAATTAATTAACTCAACTTTAATAGTTAATATCCAACTACTCAAAAAAAAAAAAAAAAAAATCGTATTCTTAGGATATTTTGTCTATTAGATTTAGTGACTAAATTTAATATTCAAATTTTTTTTATTAAAAGTTTTACTACTCTTAATTAGATAATAATTCTATATTTTCGTATAAATATATCCTTCTAGATTTTTTATCATGATATTAGAATTTCAACCTTAAATGCTATATCTTAAAATCAAATCGTGATGTACATTATAATATATCAACCGTTTTTTAATTTTTTTTTTTTTTTAAATACTAGCAGTGATAATATGATTTGAATTCGAAATAGATTGTCATATTGATAAGCATTCTTTACCGTTAAGGTACAAAAGGAATAATTACAATATCAATAACTGTCGGAACTTATCGAGATTAATCACTAAATGCACGGTTCGAATATTTACTCCTATAGAGGTGTACTAACCACTTTACTACAAATGGATGAGTCAAACTAAATAAAATATACCATTTAATAGAAACTAAATAATCAATGTGATGTATCTTGGATATTAAAAAATAAAATAAATGATTTATTTAGAAACCATAACATATAAATCCGGTTATTAAGGAAAAAAATAGTGTATTGTTCCAATTGGATAAGCTAGCAATATATATTTTGTTTCCATTTATATATATATATATATATATATATAATCGATAACATCTAATTTATCTGATATTTTGGGATAATTAATCCAATTTTAAAAGATAAAGCAGAGTTTGAATTTAGTAGTTAAAAATGAAAAAAAGAGGGTAGATTAGTAGTAATTACAATAACTAATACGAATACAAAAAGTTTAGTTAGGTATTAATTTGAACGGAGTAAAATGATAAGATAACAACAAAACAATGTAAAACAGAAAGCGTGAGGGGCTTATTTAGAGTTCAAATCGGAGAGCGACTTGTTACAGAGAAAAGACTCTTCTCTCTCCATTTCTCTGAAGATCTACTCTCTCAGACTCTCACATTGCCATTGTTGTCGACGTGCTCCGCTGGCACGCACGCATTTCTCTGTCGTCGGATCCACTGAGGTGAGTTTGACCTGATCCGTTGAGATCTATACATATATTTTTGTTTTGGTTTTCGAGAGCGTAATTTTGATTGATTTGATTTGAATTTCGCTACAAGTAAAGTTTAGTTTAGTAGTGTTGTCGTGTTTTGTTATATTTCGTGAGAATACAATGACGGCGGAGGTGGATGTGAATGGCGGGGGTGGTGAGGTGTCGGTGCCGCCAAAGGATCTGCCTAACGGCAATGCCAATGCCGACGGCGGTTTAGTTTTTGTTAACGGTAGCGGGAACGGGAACGGGAACAGAGACCAGAACGATTCCGTTTGTAGTGATCCTGTTAAAACGGATCTCAATTCCGGTTCCAGTGTTGATGTTGCTGTTGTTGAGTCTGAGCTCGATAATAGTAAACCAGTAGTGGAAAGTCTGGAGTTGGTGGTAGAATCCGAGATTGATCAAGTTGAAGAGAATGGAGAGGAAAAGATTGAGGCTTTGCATCTTGATAAGAAACTAGAATCTCCGGTTGTAGTTGATGACGGTACTGAAGTGGATCAGGAGAATGAAGTATCGAACTCAACCAATGGTGTTCCTGCAGAGAATCAAGGTGACGGTGAGAACCCGACTTCGGAGGTTGATACAGAATTGTTAATAGTAGAGCCTGTTAATGATGATCAACCCCAAGATAGCAGCGTTGATGTCTGTGACTTGGTTGATGGCGATCAATGTACAACCCAAAAAATTGAACCCAAAGGGGCGGAAATTGCAGAAAACATGCCCTCCCTCATCAATGATTCTGCAGATTTACCAGTTGAGCCTGCTTATGAGAATGTCAATGACACACCAGATTTACCGGTTGAGCCTGCTTATGAGAATGTCAATGACGCAACAGACATGACCAGTGAGATTCCTGAGGCTAATTCCGCAGAGGAAGTTGAGGTTGACTTGGAGGAGTCAGCTCCATGTCCCGTGGGTGGTGTTGAATTGGAATCACAAGTTGTTGGTGCTCCTGTTCCTGCTGATGAAAGCAGATCAGGTTTGGATACTGGTCACACTCAGGATCTCATTCCAGAGACAGTTGTTTCTGTTCATCTTGATGCCGGTCAAGAAGAAACACCGGAACTGAGTGACTCTTTTGAAATTGTCGCTGAAAGCTTGCCCTCCCCTGTTGTTGTTTCTGAGAATGTTTCCCCTGTTGTTTCTGAGAATGTTTCCATTGATAATGGACAAAGTGTTCCAGCTGCTCCTGTCAGTATTACAGAACTAGTTGACCCTTCTGACGTTGCCACTGAAAGCTTACAAAGTGTTCCTGCTGCTCCTGTCAGTAATACAACAGCACCCTCTCCTGTTGTTTCTGAGAATGTATCCATAGAAGAGGCCCAAAGTGTTCCTGCTGCTCCTGTCACCGTCGGTATTACAACAGAACCAGCAGAACCAGATGCTGTGTTAGGGTCTTCTACTGTTGCTGATGTGAAAAATGAGAATGAAATTGAAAGATGTAGCTCTGATTCTCATCCTGTTGAGGATGCAAAAGTAGATATTCAAGTTGTCAATGGACCTGTTGGTGATGCTGTATCAAGCGGTGGCCTGAATAATGACACGGTGTTAGAAATTGAAACTGGTTTCAATTCCAATGCGCCCGAAGACTCAAACATTGAACCCAAAGTAGATGTTGAGAATGGTCCTGTAGGTAATGATATTGTAATCATTGGGAAGAACGATGCAGAATCAGAAACTGAAGACTCAGACATGGAACCAAAAGTTCCAGAAGGTGTTGTTGAGAATGCTCCTGTTAGTATTGACCTAAATAATGATTTGAGACCAGAAACTGAAGCAAATCTTCAGATCTATTCCAATGTATCAGAAGAGAAAGTTTCCACTTTGCCAAGTGACTCAAGCATTGAACCCAAAGTTTCAGAAGGTTCCTCTGAAACTGAAGTCGAGTTGGAGAAAACAAGTGAAGATTCAAACATGGAAGCCAAAGTTCCAGAAGGTATCATTGAAGGTGTTAATTGCCAGTCTATAACTGTTGATGACAATGCAGCACTAGATGACCATACAGATGATGATCCTGTAGAAAAGGAAAAAAGATTGGCTACCTGTCCGAGCGATAACGTGAATGTCCAGACAGAAATTGATAATTCACAAGAGTCTGTTGTGATTAGCAGAGATGTACCTCATGAGGGAGGAGTCGCCTCTGAATATGGGGATCAGAATGGACCTGTCAGTATCCCAGTACATGTTGGAAATGGGGACATTCAGTTCACTGGTGAAGGAAGTAATGATAAAACATGTCACCAAGTAGAGGCCATTGATGAGCCTCATAGGGATGAAGCCCCAACGTCCACACCAGAAAGTTCAGTGGCTGCATCCGAAGCCCAGAATGTGCGAACTGAGGCAGGGACTGCTCCTGAAGCCCAGAATGTGGGAACTGAGGCAGGGACTGCTCCCGAAGCCCAGAATGTGGGAACTGAGGCAGGGACTGCTCCTGAAGCCCAGAATGTGGGTACTGAGGTGGTGAAGAGGCCATTCTACTGTTTGATCAAGGTTCCAAGATTTGATGATGAGAATTTAAAAGAACAAATCAAATTGTTTCAATTAAAAGTTGACGAAAAAACTAGAAGTCGGGATGCTATTCGGGATACAATCCATACTAGGAGGGTATGATATCTTCCTGTCTATCTTGTTTTGTTTCTCAAAATTATAGAGTTTAAGTTCTTCTTGTGATTGTTGAAAAATTCTTGTGATCAGGCTACTTTTAAGGAGAATGGGGAAAATTTAGAAGCTGCCATATTGGAAGAGAAAGCTGCACGAGAAATGCTCAAGTCCAAACGCCAGGAAATAGACTCCCTTCAATCTGTAATCAACAAGGTGAAGAATGCTATTTCTGTTGAGGATATTGATGGCAGGGTAAGCACTTTTTTCTTTTTCTTGGTTCTTTTACCTTCATTTGATTGCATTTTTTAATTGCTCAAGTGCTCACCTGTTTTTTCTGTACGACTTGTAAACAGATACGTCAAATTAGACACATGATAGAACATGAAACCGTTCCTTTGAAGGAAGAAAAGCAATTAATTCGTGAAATTGAGCAACTAAAGCAACATCGGGAGCAGTTCTCTTCTTCTATGGGTAAGCAGGATGAAATTCAGCAGGCTTTTGACCAGAAAGACCAAATTGAAGAGCGCTTGAAGGTATTATTTTCCCAATTTGTTCTCTTTATTTTTGCTTTATATGTCCATTACAGTAATGCATGCTATGCACATGATTTGCATTTAATTTGCTTTGTTGAAACGGTAGAGTTTGGTCTGGAAAAATGAGATCTCAAACTTAGTGTAGCACTTTTCTCGTCTCCATAACTATAGGATTTTTGATTATAAACGAGGATAAAAAGTTAAAACTAGGATGATAACAACAATCAAATGGAGTGTATGGTTAAGAAAGCAGAAGGGACTTTTCTTCTCTCTCTCTCTTTTTATCTGAAGAGTGCTATAGATTAGGTGTTTGATTGCTTGTCTGGTTTTCACATTGCAGGTTCTGAGGAAGGAAGCAGATTCACTGAGAGAGAATGTTTCCAAAGCTGAAGCAGCCACTCAGGCTGCTAGGAAGAAACACAAAGACGAGAGTGAAAAGCTTAGGGAATTGCAAGCTCAATTTAAAGCTGCGGATGACATTCGCCAAGATGCATATAAAAGTTTACAGAATTTGAGGAAACAAGCTTATGATAAGGTACGATATTGGCACTGTTGTTTTACGAGTTAAGAACAACTTATATAGGTTCCAGATTTATTTTTCATTAGGCTATGTATGGCTCCTTGCTGTAACATAATGAACTTCAGTTGTAGGTATTTTGTTTTCATTTGCATAGAAAGATTATGATAAAATTTAATTTCTTAATGAATTGTAGTATGATGAGATTACGCATCTCTTGAAAAGAACTAATAGTCTTTTACAAAAATGATCTCCCTCGCCCATTCATATACAAACACGAAAGAAAAGGAGACAAAAAGTACTGAATACCTTGGTAAGTTTATTGTTTTTGTGTACATGGTAGGGCAGAAAGGTGAAATCAAGTACATGCACAGACCTTCAACATTTAAGGCTTCATTTGAGTTAAGCATAAATAGGGACAGTTGCATGTTTTTCAAATGCAAATGTAAGATATGATGAGGCAACTCTTAAGCGCCTGATTATGTTGTATCTTTGTGTTGCCTTCGTTACTTTGTTCCGTGTTATATATCTTTATGTTAATGGTTGCTTTAGGCATTTTGTATGGCATGGTTTGACCCTGCCAGTGCAGAATTTTCTATTTTTTGGAGTTATTTATTTGGTTTGATTGGTGAATTTAGAGAACAATTTTCTCTATTTGCATGCCCACCAGTTTCTCTATTTTGAGTTCTTAATGGGTTTGGCCCTTGTTTAGTTCATAAAAGAGAAGGTGTCTAAATAGTTTTGTGCTGTGGGTGGTATGAATTGGATCCTGCAGTAAGATAAAACCATACCTCGGTTATGTTTTTATACTTGTTTCTCTTTGTTATTACAAGATTTCATACTTGAAGGAAACAAAATAAAACCATAGAGAATAATGAGATTGACCTTACTTTTGATTGTTCAAATTTGCAGAACAAATACTTTTGGAATTACAAGGATGATGTCAAAGCAGCTAATGATTTGTTGTTCAAAGGAGATAAAGAGGCACTTCTAAATCTCTGTGATAACCAGGTAGCTCATGCAGTGCAGTCTTTTTCTTTGATCTGGCTTATCAGCTCCACTTTTGCTTACATGTTGTCTCCTTTAGGTGGAGAGAGTGTTGGAAATGTGGAATGACAACGATGAGTTTCGTAAAGAATATGTCAGAAGTAACATTAATAGTACAGTTAGAAGACTGAAGACATTGGATGGCCGTTCACTTGGCCCAAATGAGGAACCCCCAGTAATTCGCTCTGTTGTAATCAATAGAGTGGCCAGAGATAACTCTGCACCACAGATTTCAACTGTCAAAGAAGAGAAGCCAGAACAAGTCGTGCCTGTAAAAACTGAAAAGGAGAACAAGTCTGTGCTTGTAAAAACTGAAAAGGAGAACAAGTCTATGACAAAGGTTGGGGTGCAAAAGGATCAAGCAGCTAAATCCCAATGGCCTGCAAAACCTGCTATTGTAGAGAATGGCTCAGCAACAGTTTCTGGCAGGATTGAGATTGAAGAGCCAAGAGAAGAAGAGCCAAAACGAACAAAGGAGGAAGAGGAATTAGCCAGAAAGGCAGAGGAGCTCAAAAAGAAAGAGGAAGCAGCCAAGTTGAAAGAGCAACGTCGGTTGGAGGAGAAGGTAAAGGCTAAAGAGGCTTTAGAGAGGAAAAAAAGAATTGCCGAGAAGGCCCAGGCCAGGGCTGCACTACGAGCTCAGAAGGAAGCTGAACAAAAAGAGAAGGTAAGTTCCCCTAATATTCCTTACCCATGCACTTCTATTGGAATTTGAAAGTATCATAACAAACGCGCAGCAGCCACCTGCACCATAAAGTTATATTCTTTTACTTTTCTGTATCGATTGGCATGAAATGTATTTATTGCAGGAAAGGGAAAAGAAGGCAAGAAAGAAGGAAAAGAAAAAGGTGGGTGTGGCAGAGGATACTAGTGTTACAAATGAGGAAGAATCTGCTCCTATCACTGAAACACCAACTGAAACTCCCACAATTTCTGATGTCAAAGATAAGTCTACAACAGTTACAAAGAAGCCTCAAAAACAATCACAATTCACTAAACAGACCAAGTTGAAATCCGTCCCTCTACCTCTTCGTAATCGGGGTAAGAGAAGGATGCAATCATGGATGTGGGTCCTGATTGCAGCTCTGGTTGTTTTTGCATTGTTTCTGTTGGGGAACAGCGGCTTCCCTTTTAAGTCTTGCCTGCAATGGTTTGGTTTCTAAATATATCTTTGCTTATTATTTTTACTAGGACAAGCAATATAGATGTTTGGTTTGATATTTGATATTTCCATAGAGATATATAGGCAATTCTTTTGTGTTCTTATCAGGTTTGTATTCAGCCTAGTTCTGCATTCGATTCTATTACTTTAAGCTTCTTTCACACGGCGGCCATAGGTTTGTTTATTTTGTTTATTTTTATTTTTATTTTTTTTTGGGTTAAATCCTAATATGAACATACATACTTTATTGGGGTATTGTTTTATTTTATTATTATATAAATATAATAAGCATAATGATTTTTGGTATCTACTCTTGTATATATGCGTCTATGTGCGAGTATGATTTAGGCCCTGTTTTGTAGGGCTTTTACTTAGGACTTCTGACTTCTTGGAAGTTCTTCCTACAAAAACCATTTTACTTTATCTAGAAAAACTTTTAAAGCTTAAAAGCTCGTCTTTTACAATATCCAAACACTTCCAAAATGGTTTTTGGGTCCAAAAAGTTAAAATCAGATTTTTAAAAGTTCCGCCTAACAAGTCCATATTCATTTATTGTTTTCTACACCATTATATTCATGAGCTTTTAGAATGAAAAGTTACCACCTTGTTTTTCTTGTATCAAACAACGTGGGAGTTTTGATGATAAAATTAGTGCTGTACATTATCCAAAAGAAAAAAAAAATAGTGCTGTACTTCAACGGGCCTTAATAAAAGGCCCATGGATGCATTTAGCATTCATTTTGTCTTTCGAAAGGCCCGACCCGAGAGAAGGGGATAATGGGTTTGGGGGAATGTATGTGGAACGTTGAAAATGAATTGAATCCACGTAGTAATAATTGTCCGTACGTAAAAAGGCACATGGGTTTGTTTAGGTGACAATGTTTTGGCCCACCCTGTGTTGGAAACGAAAAATGATGGTTGATGAATTGACGTGGGGTGCATCTAATGTCGAGCGAGGAGGGTGGGTTATTTATGGTCAACTCTTTGAAACCCCTCGTGTTGTGCACCACCACCATCATAGGCACTATTTCACTTTACAATCAGATTCTCTATATGTTACTTACCTTTCAAAGATCTTTGTCCACTAGTGATAGTAACCATAGAGATTAAATTTAATGCCATTTAGATTATTTGAATGGTGTTTTTATCGTTACGTTAATTATCAGTAATAATAATTAACATGGATATAAAATTATTTTTCATTTTTGGGGGTGAAAAAAGAAGAGGATATGGATGAAAATAGAAAAGCGTACGGCAAAGAAGAGGGTATGGTGGTGGGTAATGGATTGGTGGGTGAAGTGAAAATAACACGAAATGAAACTGGTATGTATGTTGATGATGGGACTTGTCATTGCTTCCCTGTCATTGGAGGACGTGGACAATGTACGGAGTCTTTAAAATACGATTCTTAACACAAATCAAAAGGCGACAGGTGTCCCATCTTTGAAGAGCTCGTATATCAGTCATACAGCTGTCCTCCTGCTGTCTCTGTCCTTCGTCTTCCCGATAAACTCTCCACGCCTCCCACTCCCTCTAGTCTACTTGTACGGTACTTCTTCTATACTATTCCCCTCCAAAACCTCAACAAAATATATGGGAATTTGTTAACTTAATCTTACATGCATGTACTTGTAAACTTAACATCAACACGTCTAATAATTACTATCATTTTTTTTTCCTTGTGTTTTTGCAAATGGATAAGAAAATTTTTTCAAAGTAAGTTTGTTAAGAATCTCGATGATATGATAAAAACGTTTTTTTTCCTCCAAAAGCATGGACTTGACGAGCAGCAGCGAATACAGACCCTTTTGCCAATTGCTTTGCCACTACCTGTAAGCCTCAGAAATTGGGACCACCACCCAGTTTTGATGCAGCTGCAATGCAAATCAAGGAGAAAGATGAAAATAGACCAGAGAAGACGAGAGATTTATGCTGGACCATCTCAAATTTGGTGGATTATTGTTTGTTAAATATATAATAACAAGAGATTTAATATAATTTAAGATGGAATAAGCAAGAGTAGAGCAGGGGCAAGGTGGGAATTATATAATATGAATGGAGTCTGTAGCAGAATATGAAAGTGGCAGCAACTAGCATCCAACTAGATAGATCTAGGCAGTGTACTATAAAATTTAACACACAACACAGCTGGTTCCCACACTCATGTCCGGACGATACCTGTCAGTATTCATCATCACCACAGCTACCACACACACATATATATATATATATATATATATATATATATATGTATATATATAAATACCTTCCCGTTTTCTTAGCTTAGTTGTGTTGTTTTTATAAATTTGTTATGATCCTCTGGCCTCAAGATCCAAGGACTATCTGTCCTGTCATCACATTAATTTTTGGTTGAAATGCAGGTTTACGGATTAAATCCGACTAATTTTATTTAATAGGGTCACACTTTAGGATTTGAAGCTTATATTTAAAATTCAAACCTTTACTAACAAATATATTTAGTAAGAATCGAACTTAAAACTCTTTTTACATATTTATTATGTATTATATATTAAGCCACAATTCATTAGGATTATCACATGTTTTTCTACTCCACTCTTTAAACTTAAGGTTATAAGTTATTAATGAGTTGTGGTTCAGTTAACAATATACGCTGAGTATATGAAAAGAGTTTTATTTTAATCCCCACTAAATATACTCATTGAGAGAAATTTTTAATTTAAATGTGACCCGTACCAAACGGAATTAAATATTGGTTCAATTATGTCGTCTTTCCCGGACCAACTTGTAATCCTATAACCAGCAGAACAGGTGCGGTTCTATTCACCGAGTAGAATCATTGGTTTACCTGTACCATACCCATAATGCAGCAAAACCAAAGCGCATCCCAGTACAGGACAAAACTGTACTGCATTTGTAAAAAAGTGAACATACATGCATACAGGGAGGTTTCTGTCATTTCACTTACTTACCTAATTTTACCTTCCCACTAGGCAACAGCAATAGTATTTTTTTTGGCAAATTTTATCAAACTTTCTCTTCCCAATTTAACAATCTAAGATTCGGTTTTGTTGTCACCAATCAACGCGGTGAGTTGAGTGAGATAGTGTGTTGTTCTGTGTTTGTGTGAAAATAAGAAAATTTTCTTGGGAGCGCCATTTACGTGACGCAGACGAAATCATGCAAAATTTCTCACCCCACTTTTCTCGCTATAGTTTTTTTTTTTTCCTTCTTCTTCACTGCCCAATTTCTCTCTCTTTATTTTTTTTTTGACTTACAAACACCCCAATCGAAAGCAATTGTATAATTAATTAAGATGGTTAGGCAAGTTCTCTTTTTTATTTGATTTTGAGTGACAAAGAGTGGTCACGAACACACACAATTGGGGGTGTTGAGTCTGGTTAGCTCGATCGCCCGATTCTCTTCACCTAACATTTTGGTTTTGGTCTTGTTTGATTTTGAATACTACCACATGCTCTGCATGTTCTGTTTTTCTTCAATAATATTATATGCACCAAATGTCACAATAAAGTGAAAGTGGCTTCGAGCCTACAAGTCTTTTGCCTTTATATATATATATATATATATATATCAATTGATATGAAAATTGGAAGTATAAAGAGAATTTTGATCCGATAAAACATTATGAAATAGAGACATGTGGAAGAGATTATCAAAGTTTAATGTGGATGCTTAGGTCATGCAATAGACTTAATTAATTGACTAAAAAGCTTTCATGCCTTAACTTCAATATTTCGTTTATTATTGAAAAGGTCAATACATCGATCAATCAATATTCAAGTTCATTATTTTAACATTTTTATATTAGACTCTTTATAATATTAAAGGAGAAGTACGGTTCGAATTTATAACTGTCTTGATTTGAATTTAAGATGAAACTAATAATGTGAGTTACAAGTCGTGAACTCGATGAACTTAAGACACTTAAATATGATCGAATTGATAATCGGGTCAACCCGTATAATTTATTTGTATAATTGTAAGATATGTTTGAACATAATTAAATACAATCATTTTCATCTCTTATATAATTTCACTAAACATAACAATAATATTGAAAGGGTTAATTACACCAACTCCTATGAAATTAGCAAACAATAAAATTTTAAATAAATGTCTAAAACTAACACAAATAAAATCTTATATCGTTAAAGTTAACTTGTTTACTTTATGATAATTTAATTTTTTTAATTATCAAATAAAAAAGATAAATTTTATACTGACCTTAAAATATTTTATGATCGTATATCTATCTAAAAAAATATATTATAAACTAACACTTAATTTTAATTCATCTCTAACATCGTAATCAAAGTAATAAATTGACTTTAATAATAGGGGTGTTTGTGAAATTTTTAAATATTTATTTAAAATATTACTAATATTATTAAATTTAGGGGAACTAAGTGGAATTACCACTAATAAAATCATTACTATTATCACATTATCACATATGTAGTACACAGTCCAATAAATGCAAACCAATTTAATCAACTGGAGTTTTCTATTATCAACGCATGAATTAATATGCTAAAATTAGTTGATTGACGTCATTTAATTAATGTTTTATCCATTTAAATACTATTGATTTGAGTAAATTGCGAATCCAAATGAAAAAAAAGAAAAAAAAAAACGCGGTTTTATAATCTGAAAAGAGGTTATTTTAGGAAATGAAGATTAATCGAATAATTTATTAGTCAAATATTATGATAAATAGCAAAAACTAAAAAAAAAAAAAAAAAAAATGTCACTGTCAGACTCAAGACTCTCACTCAGCTCCTTTGCTTTTAACGACTTTGATTTCTTACCAATAATAAATATAAAAAAAATTGAAATTTGAAAAAGTTAAAAATATTTTACTTGCGAGGAAGAGTCTTGGATTCTTCGTAGGTCCTGGGCGGCTCACAAAAGCACCCCAATGTTTGTCGAATTTACGGTTCATGCCAACACCGAAAGAAAAGTTTGTTAGAAGCCAAAGAAAGAATAAGGAGGAAAAAAAAAAAAAAAAACACACACACAAAAGTTACAGGGAAAGAGAGAGAGAGAGAAAAGTAAAAGCAATAACCAAAGTTTCGGAGATACTTCTCTTCAGTTTTCATTTCATGTTCTGTTCTCGGATCGGTTGACTCTAGTTTAACGGTCATAGATTATCTGTTGTTTTGTGTGGTTTTTTTTTTTTTTTTTTTTTAAAATAGATTTCGATCACTTTTTATTTGTGCTTCCGGTTCTGTTGGCGCTCTCTATCTATATATTTTTGACCTCCGGTTTTCTCTGCTTTTTGTTGTTCAACACTTATCGTGACTTTAGATCTGAGCTCCCTCACTTCATGTCTTGTTCCCGTTAATTGGTTTGAAAAGGTTTCGATTTCGATTTGTGTTTTTCTTCTATTACAAGATGTTGGGGCTGCCTTGAAGAATTCTCTAAAGGTATGTGATTTTTTATTTATTTATTTATTTTTATGTATGCTTTTCTTGCTTTTATAGTTATCTGTATTTAGAAGATTCAATTTTTATGTGATCCCATTTACAAAATTAGATTGATATGTAGGAATAAGTAAACAAAAAAAAAAAAAAATTTGTTTGGGAACTGGAGAGAATTTTATCTGAAAGCTGAGAACTTTATTGTTTTCAGTGATTGTGTGTGTAAACTGAATTGTTTATGTTTTGTAAATATAGGTTATCAGTGTAGATTTTGATTTGTGTTAGAAGAGAAATGGAAGAAGTTGGTGCCCAAGTGGCTCCTTCCATATTTATGCATCAGCTTTCGAGTAGATTCTGCGAACCGCCTTCGATGGCGAGAAAGCGTCATCTTTCTTATCCCCAGGCTCCCAATTTCCAGCACCAACACCACCTCCCCCACCACCAACCTCAACAACAGAGGTTGGACAACTGGAATCCCAAGCTGTGGGATTGGGACAGTGTCAGATTCGTTGCCAAACCACTAGAATCTGAGGTACTGCGACTGGGGACAGCTGCTGCTGCTGCGACACCGCCCGACCTGAACAAGAGAGAGGATGTGTTTTTGAAGAAGAGTACTGCTGCTGCTCCTACTGTTGTCAACGAGCAGGACGGGAGGCTTGATTTGAATCTTGGTGGTGGGTTAAATTCGGTGGAGGAGCCTGTTTCCAGACCCGGAAAAAGAGTCAGGTCCGGATCTCCTGGAAGCACTAGTTATCCGATGTGTCAGGTCGATAATTGCAAGGAGGATCTGTCTAATGCCAAGGACTATCACCGCCGTCATAAAGTGTGTGAGGTTCACAGTAAATCCACTAAAGCTCTTGTTGGAAAGCAGATGCAGAGGTTCTGCCAACAGTGCAGCAGGTTTCCATTGTTTTTGCCTT
Source organism: Xanthoceras sorbifolium (assembly GCA_003430845.1). NCBI lineage: Eukaryota > Viridiplantae > Streptophyta > Magnoliopsida > Sapindales > Sapindaceae > Xanthoceras > Xanthoceras sorbifolium. The sequence goes on from CM010617.1 coordinate 34,244,920, forward strand.
TTCAGTTCATATTTTCTGTGTTCATACCTCCTTGATTCGAATTTGGACCCTCGTTTATTATTTTTTATATTTAATTTAAACTTTTCACCTTAATTGCTAGTGTAGTCTATATGTATCATGGAATTGATGGATTTAATGCAGGTCTTTAGTTAGCTCTTCAATTGAAGTTTGAACCCCACACCAATTATTGTACACTCTGTTTTGCAGGTTTCACCCACTTTCAGAATTTGATGAGGGAAAGAGAAGCTGTAGGCGTAGACTTGCTGGGCACAACCGACGAAGAAGGAAAACCCAACCAGAGGATGTAACCTCAAGGCTGTTAATCCCGGGGAACCAGAATAACACCCCCACTCCAAATTTAGACATTGTCAACTTACTGACCGTCTTGGCACGTGCACAAGGTAAGAGCATTGAGCATGGGCTTAGAGAACAGTTGATGTTTACTCAAACATCCTTCTGACTTTATGCTGATTGTTTGAAAATAATAGGAAAAATGGAAGACAAAAGTATCAATTGTTCATCTGTACCAGATAGGGACCAACTCCTTATGATCCTTAGCAAGATAAATTCACTACCTTTACCGGTCGATCTTGCTGCAAAATTGCCCAATATTGGAAGCTTAAATAGGAAAAATCCAGAACATCCTTCTTCAGATTTTCATAACAGATTAAATGGAAATGCGCTATCTTCTCCATCAACCATGGACTTACTTGCTGTTCTATCAACCACCCTGGCTACATCTGCTCCAGATGCTCTTGCTGTCCTCTCTCAAAGAAATAGCTATGGCAGTGATAGTGAGAAAACAAAGTCGACCTGCCTTGACCAAGCAACCCCTAATTTCCAAAAAAGAACTACCCAGTTTCCATCTGTTGGAGGAGAGAGAAGTAGTTCCAGTTTCCAATCCCCTGTCGAAGATTCAGATTGCCAAATTCAAGAAGCTCGAGCTAATATACCATTACAATTATTTAGCTCATCACCTGAGGATGACAGCCCACCAAAGTTGTCATCTTCAAGGAAGTATTTCTCTTCTGATAGTAGTAACCCAACTGAGGAGAGATCTCCATCGTCGTCTCCTGTTATGCAAACGTTGTTCCCTATGCAGAGCTCGGCAGAAACTGTGAAGTCTGAGAAGATGTCCATTAGCAGAGAAGGTAACACGAATGTTGAAGGCAGTCGGACTGGTGGTTCTGTTATGCCTCTTCAGCTCTTTAGAGGTTCAAATAAAGGAGTGGAGCACTGTTCATTTCAAAGTTCTCCATATCAAGCTGGATATACTTCTTCTTCTGGGTCTGATCATTCACCTTCTAGCTTGAATTCTGATGCTCAGGTAATTTTTGTGTAATTTGTGAGATTTTAAAGATTATAGTCCAAACGTTTGTGTGTGAGAATGTATCCATGTATTTTAACCTTGTGTACAGCAAATTGTTTGTTGGGTTCTTATTGAATGATTCCTCCACAGGATCGCACAGGGAGAATAAGTTTTAAGTTATTTGACAAGGATCCTAGTCATTTCCCTGGTACGCTGCGGACACAGGTAAGCAGTTATTTCTGATTTGCACTCAGACCAAATAATATTTGTTTCTTGAGAGAAACCAGATAATGACTATTCCACTCTTCTCTCAGATCTACAATTGGCTTTCTAACAGTCCATCAGAAATGGAAAGCTACATAAGGCCTGGTTGTGTGGTTTTATCGATTTACTTGTCAATGTCATCTTCTGCCTGGGAGCAAGTGAGTGAAGTGCTGTTATGCAAATTAGCTATTTGGATATAACATTTTGCTGACGATTTGCAGGGTGTGTGTGGTTTTTACAGCTTGAAGAAAACCTTCTTCAGCATGTCAATTCGTTGGTCCAAGATTCAGATTCAGATTTTTGGAGGAAAGCAAGGTTTTTAGTTCATACAGGCAGGCAGTTAGCATCACATAAAGCCGGTGAGTATAACTGAAAATTTTATAATTGGGGTATGATTGTGCTCAATCCAGATGACCAAAAGAAAGGGTCAATGATTGAATATATTAAGTTTGCATTGCAGATTTGGAATATTGCATTGTGATTGTAACAGTTTGATCTTTGTTTGCGTGAACCAATCTTCAGGGAAGATTCGAATATGCAAATCCTGGAGAACATGGAGTTCACCTGAGTTGATCTCAGTATCCCCGTTGGCAGTTGTACGAGGGCAAGAAGCCTCTCTTAGATTGAGGGGCAGAAATCTGATTAATCCCGGCACTAAGTAAGTAAAATGTGTTTTTTGGGTGAAGTGCTTTTTAGCTTTAGTTTGGTTTCTATTCTCACAAATGTTACTGTGTGATAGGATCCATTGCACGTATATGGGTGGATACGCTTCGCAGGAAGTGACGGGATCAACATGTCAAAGAGGCATGTATGATGAGATAAAATTGGGTGGTTTTAAAATGGAGGATGCATCTCCTGGTGTTCTTGGCCGTTTTTTCATTGAGGTCAGACTTTTAAATGTCATTGGTCTGGTAGCAGTTATGTGAAATTTTAGAAATTATGAAGTAGAATCCTTTTCAACATCTTTGTTGTACTTGACATTTTCTTTTGTTATGAACAGGTGGAAAATGGTTTCAAGGGCAATAGTTTTCCTGTCATAATAGCAGATGCTTCAATTTGTCAAGAATTGAGACTGCTTGAATCTGAATTTGATGTAGAGACTAAAGTATGTGATATCATATCAGAAGAACAAGCTTATGATTATGGCAGACCCAGATCAAGGGAAGAAGTTTTGCACTTCTTGAATGAACTCGGATGGCTGTTCCAAAGGAAAAGGACCTTGTCCATGCTTGAGGGTCCTGAATATTCCTTCAGCCGCTTCAAATTTTTACTCGTATTCTCAGTTGAACGGGGCTGCTGTGCTGTAGTCAAAGCACTCCTTGACATGCTGGTGGAAAAAACCATGGAAATGGGTGGTCCATCTAGGGAGTCGTTTGAGATGCTTTCTGAGATTCAGCTCTTAAACCGGGCAGTGAAAAGGAGGTGCAGGAAGATGGCTGACATGCTGATCCATTATTCTGTTACTACCAGTAATGATTCCTCTAAGACATACATCTTCCAACCAAATTTTGTGGGACCTGGTGGTATTACACCTCTACATTTGGCTGCATGTACATCGGATTCAGATGAGATGATAGATACTTTGACAAATGATCCGCAGGAGGTATGTTAATCTGTTCTGTTTTCTTTCTCCAACTTTGAGCTCCTGTTTACGTATGGCGTTGACACCTTAATGAAACTTGGCTTTGAAACTCTTAAATTTTTTGTATACTATGATCCTAGTTACATTGTGGATGGTAGTTCTATTCATGATGATGGAAGTTTAGCAATTATAGAATGCTCTTTACCTTATGGATGCCACTGAAAGCTTGTCCGGTCTCTAAATTGCATTCTTGATAGAGCTCTATTCAAATTCTCTTTTCGAGTAGGGGTGGTTGTATATAAATTGCTATAATAAGTTTATTTGCCTTCTTTTGGACCAATTCATTTATTGTAGTCACATTAATTATATTGTGTAATGCTTTTTGTAGATTGGGCTATCCTGCTGGAGTTCCCTTCTGGATGCTAATGGACAGTCACCATATTCGTATGCTGTTATGAGGAATAACCACTCTTACAATAAACTGGTGGAACGTAAACTTGCTGACAAGAGAAATGGCCAAGTCTCTGTAACGATTGGAATGGATATAGAGCAATCTGGCTTGACAATGGACCAAATGCATGGGGCGAGTTCCCAATTTAAACAAGGGCAGAAATCTTGTGCCAAGTGTGCAGTTGCTGCAACGAAGTACTGCAGAAGATTTCCAGGTTCACAGGGGTTGCTTAGCCGTCCCTACGTTCATTCAATGCTTGCCATTGCTGCCGTTTGTGTTTGTGTCTGCCTATTCTTGCGAGGCTCCCCAGACATCGGTCTGGTTGCTCCATTCAAGTGGGAGAACTTAGACTATGGTCCGAAGTAGTGATATTGTGAAAGAGATTTTGAGAAAGTAAAGGGAAATATATTTTAAGAAAATAGAGGCAGGCAGTGTGCTGTGAGTCAGGTATTTCATGGTACAGAAATGCGAGGAACCTGTTAAAAAGGATTTAGGAATTGGACAAGATGTCAATTGGAAGGCTGTCCAGTTCAGACATCTCGTATTACTTAACAAACCTGAGGTCTGGGATATTATGGTTTATGCCCTTTTTTCTGGCTTATTTGTGTTTCAACATGGAAGAAGTTTTCTCAGATTATGGATGACTCAGCTTCTCTGACCCGTAGCATGTAACCTGTTGCACGAGACGACAGGCGGGGAGACTGCGCAGATGTTGAAGAAATTAGAATGGGTGGAATATTGCAGTGGAAGCAAGGCATTGATGATCCAGATTGAGGTAAATGACTAGGCCAAAAACCGTAAGCAATTATACTGGTCTGAGGAGTTTATTTAATTATATTTATGTGGTTGTATTTTCTGTTTTTCGATTCCTTCTGATGAAAGCTACCGACACCAAAGTATAACTGACTTACGTATTGATTTTGTCCTTGTAAAGTTGATTGGTAGGATCTATCAAAGAAGTTGAATACTGTATGATTAAATAGGGAAATATTTGTTGACATATATATGTATAATTTAAAATAAGAGGCCGGCCCCTTTGCATGTGATTTTTTTTCTGTCGACTGCTGTCCATAATGCTTTCTTTTTCCCACTTGCATTGATCTTTATTATGCTCGGGTTCTTGTTTTGTCGAGTAATAAAGAGGAAGAATAATGCATAAAGTTAGCAGGTTTTTCGTAAAAGGGTTGGTTGCGTGACGCGCATGAAGATTATATCATCTGTCAAAGCAACTAAGTGACCAATCTGTGTTGATCCTCATCTACTTTGAACTAGAATCAGACAGGTAGTTAAAAGAGATTGTATTATGTGACATGATATCATGGGAGGTTGATGGTGTTGCTTATCAAGATTAGTTGGAGTAGTGGCCAAAATCAGAGGTCCTCTCACAACAAATGTGAGTACTGCTGCCTCTCACTATCTAGCACTAGGACTATGATTTGGCTAAATGGGGAAAATACCTTAAATCAACCAAATATGTCGACACCCCGACCACATTTGATCACCAGTCATGAATTCAGGTTCTCGCTTTCAATGTTTTGATGACTCAAGTACTCAACTACCATTTTCTTTTTGACCAAAACAACAAAATCATGTCTTATTGACAACTGTGGATAGTTTATTTACCAATCAAGAGGCACTGTGTTCAACCTTTTTATTAAAAAAAACAAAGAGGCTTTCATAAGATGGGTGTCATCATCTTATTTTATCGTTCTTTTTTCATAAATTTAGCCTAACTTCGGTGAAGGGAATATTACAAAGTGATTTGAGGATTACTTTTGGCCTGGACTCTGCTATCTCAACCATTGTAATCTGCAGAATTACGATGAAAACAATATTAATTCCATTTACACAGGAGACTGACATATATGGATTTACAGTATCTGTCCCATGAAATATATAAATAAGAAACAATAACAGGGATAAAATAATGTACAAAGTTATAATATTACTTCACATTAATCATTTGCCATCTTCATCAACTTATAATAATCAGTAGTAGCACCCATCTGCTATAATTACATAAAATAATCAGGATACATCCATGACCATGATCCATGTTATTAATTTATAAATATGTATATATATCAACACTCCAAACTCAACATATATATAGATTTATCAGCTTAAATTACCAGCTTATAAATTACTCATAATCATCATCATCATCCTTTGTTCAATTCTGCTTGGCAATTGAACGACTGGACCTACCTGATCTTGTCATGCTTTGAACCAAGACCTCCCCAACACCTTCTCCAAATCCCTCAATCAACCCACCAATGAACCCTATCACCACTTGAGATGCAAGCTTGGCTGCCGTTCCAAACTTGTTTGGCTTTCCTGGTTCTTTGATGTCGTTGTTCAAAAGGCCATTGATCATGTCCTTTGCACAAACTGCATGTAGATGGTAATCACAAACTGTGCAACGATACACTTTACCTGATCTCTTTTTTTTGCACTCACCACATACAAAACCAGGCTGGTCTCCGTTTGTTGATGAGGCCATAACTGGTAAGATTTTCAGGGTATGTGGATGTGAGGGGTAGGTGATTTCATTTGAGAGCATAGCACAGCAAGGATGCATTTGGAAGCTACATGCACTGCATTTGAAACTGTAACCTTTGGTGGTTTTCCCACAAGCATCACACCTGGATTTAAGAATTCCTCCTTTAACTGATGCAACAAAATTCACCCAAATATTAATTAAAGCCAAGTTTATTATTGAAGAAAAATTAGGAATATTAAAGGCGAAATCAATACTTTTATATGGAAAAAGGTCATTTTCTAGTGCAGACGTCCGCATCTTTTTTTTCTATAAAGTTACGGTCATGAGTGTCTCCTTGATCAGTATAACTTTTACTAACTTATCACTTCCGATCACTCACCACTATAATCATAATCATAATAATTATATGATTATGTGATTAATCACAAATATAAATAACAACTTGGTTACATAACCATTCACAACTATATCTGAATAAAAAAGAAAAAGAAAAAGCATCCCTTGAGAACTTTATTTTTATTAAGAAATTTTCTCCTTTACATGTTAAGCATCTATTTTATGTATAAATAACTAATTAAAAAAAATAAGGAAATGAAAAATTGACTCACCTGGTTTAGTATTCAAGAGGAGTTGGTGACGACAGTGGAGGGGATGATTCTTGAGAGACTGAGGAGCCAAGGCACAGAACTCATGTAGCTGAAAATCGCATTGTCTGCAAGTGAACCTCTTGCCTGAGCCATACTCTTTGCAACCAGCGCAAGTGAATAGGTCGCGGACGTCAATTAGAGCTAAGGGGTGTTGCGGGTGACTGACATGAAACCTTTCTTCACCAAAGATGAGTTGAGGAGAGGTTGGGTATTCAGGAGACCTTTTAGGACCAGAAAATGAGGTTGATCTTGGAGGTTTTGGAGCAAATGTTGTTGTTTTTGTAGAAGATTGATGACGATGAGGATTAGGGTTTTGGAGTTCCATTGAGGTAGATCTCTTGTATTGAAATGTTCTGGTCTTTTGAAGGGTTCTGTTGTTCATCATCATGGTTTTTCTTTTGGTTAAATTAGATTTTCCAAGTAAGTTAGTGGATGCAAATTGTGGAAGTGATGCAGAATATATATTGTGGTGGAAAAGTTGACACTATTTTGAATTTTGAAGCCCATGCATAAAGTGGATGCTGGAGAGACAGCTGGGATATTTTTTGCATGTGCTTCTACCACTGTTTCATTAACATAATTAATTAAAATGAGAGGAACAATTAACCCTCATTTTAGTCATGTATAACTATTAATCTTACTATATTACCTGAAATTTACCTAAAAATTTAGGTACAATTTTAATGTGATAAACTTATTGTTCATTTGTTGATTAACGTTAGAGGAAAAATTTACACTGAATTTAGTCATGCGTAACTATTCAATAATATTATATTAGCATTATTGTAGCTAAAAATTGACGCAAAATCCACGTCATCGTTTTCAAACTTCTCAAGACAAAAGGTCTTTCGGGCAAGAGTCTTCGACCAAAATAAGAGTTTGCGGGTTCTCAGCTAAGCCTTCAAGTCTCTTAGATAAGAATTTTTGTTTAATATAGGAGTTGCGGGTTCTTGCTATGCCCTCGAGTCTCTCAGACAAGATGTCCTAGGGTCTTTCGGACAATAGTCCTCGACTAAAAAAATGTGCTTGCAGGTTCTCGGCTATATCCTCTACTCTCTCGGACAAGATGTCCTCGGGTCTCTCAGACATGAGTCCTCGGCCAAAATAGGAGCTCGCGGGTTCTCAGCTATGCCCTCGAGTTTCTCGCACAAAATGCCCTTGAGGCTTTTGGACAAGAGTTGTCAATTAATATAGGAGTTTCTAAGTTCTTAGATATATCATTGAGTCTCTCGGACAAGAGTCATCGGCTAATATATAAACTTGCGGGTTCTCAGTTAAGCCCTCGAGTCTCTCCTAATTTTCTCTGGTCTCTCGAAAAAAAGTCATTGACTAATATATGTGTTCGCAGGTTTTCAGACAAGAGTCGTCAACTAAAGAATGTGCTCCCAGGTTCTCGGTTATGTCATCGAGTCTCTTATAAAAGATGTCATTGGATCTCTCGAACATGAGTTCTCAGCCAAAGAAGGTGCTTACAGAAGTTCTCGGTCATGTCAGTCCATCACATTATGTGATTCTGACATTAGGTGAGAAAGAAAACAAATGACCCACTTCATGGTCATCTGACATTACTAAGAAGGAAAATAAATGACCTCACTTCATAGTGATCTGACATAATGTGAGAATAGAAGTAAATGACCTCATCATGTGGTCATACATTGCATGAGGAGAAAAACAACTGACATCAATAATAACATCAACCATAACCACTCTAACACTCATCATTCTCTACAAGTAAAGGAGCTAATCAGGTTCAAAAGGAAGAAATTATGCTAAAACTCTTTCTCTTTCTCTCTCTAAGTTCAAAGATTGACTTGACATCGGAGTATGTTGGCACTGTCGATACATCTGACGGACTTCTTTTTTTCATATGAATAGGTTCGTTTGGCAGATGCTCTACTCATATGGTCAGTCGAAGTGGTCGGCCAATGTAGTCAGCAAGGTCAGCAGCGTGGTTGGCATGGTCGGCTTAAGTAGTTAGCCAGAGTGGTCGGCATGGTCAGCATGGTCATCCAAGAAAGGCTTTAATTTATATAGGACTTTCAAAGGGACAACCTTGACTATACTTACGCGATAAGTTGATTCTTTAACTTTAACTGACATCCAAATTTTACCGTCTACAACCATAAATTTGACCAATTAATTTACTAAAAAATTTTACCCAAGTGATGTGGTAATTAAACTGATTTATAATAACCATATTAATTGTGAAATAATGTGATATTTACAAGTTAATTTACCGCATCATTTGAACAAAAATTTAGACTATATAGCATTACGCTCAACTGTTAATCTTATTAATTGATTAATCATCATCAAACTTTCCACTAAATCATACAAGGAGATCAACAATCATACAATTTTGACAAGTAACTTGGATACTACGAAATAATGTAAGTTTCTACTTTTATATGTATATGAAAAAGGAATATTAAATATACTTGGTTAGCTATTAAAATGGGTTATGTTCCTTGGTTAACTAACATGAGAATATAATATATAGGGCCCAAAAACAGTGATTTTGATTCTTCACAGAAATTGGTGCACAATCAGAGAAAGAAATAATTGATAAAAATTTGATACCATGAGCATCAAAGTCAAGGTTTTTATTTTTAGCTTTAAATTACACGGCATGCATGTGACCCTTTTCAACATTAGTATTTAGACGAGTTGATTTATATGACCCGAATCTAAATCCCCCAAGACACTTCTAATATTCGATCTAAAGTGGAGAAATACAAATCAATAAAACTTTGCTTCTCCCTCTCAGATTCATCAAGGATGGAGATGTCCACTCATTTATATATATTTTCCTCCAAACCCAACTCTTGCTTTTTTTTTTTTTTTTTCACATATTGATGTGAGTTGTGGAGCATTATTTTAAGACAATTAAAATAAATTATTAAATTTTAATTAATAGGATTCTTTACTTAAATGATTTGACTAATGCCCCAATTATGAGTTTATATCTTACAAGTGATTCCTGATGTTTTGCAGTCGTATATTTCTACCAACATTTTATATACACCAAAGTCACCTCTACATGCAAATGGAGGGAAAAAAAAAAAGAAATATTCCCCTAATACATCTTTTGGACTTTTAACACACATTACAACATTCTCCAAATACTTATTTAGATTAAGATGTATCAGTATCACCTTTTTTATCACAATCAATAGTATCTGATAATCATGAATTATCCAGATCAAGATTATATGATATTAGATATATATCAATATTGTTTTTACTGGTAATGGTAGCTGGAATCATACAATTGGTTTGGCCCCCGGCCCCTCCCCCAATGATTGTGTGCACTTGTGTAATTACGATACGTAAATGAGTTTTGAGAGTCTTGTCAATTAATGATCATGAATCTTGCCAACTTGTCACCTTCTTCTTCATCTTCACTTTTAGGTTCTCTGGCTTATATTGACACATGACCTGAGAATTCTTAACAGTTTGGACTTTTGAATCTGCTTAACTAAGACAATATATGCATGAGGTTTATGGAGTACTGTAAATGGAAGGAATAACTAAGAAAATGTTGTCTTGCTTGGGCCTTAAGTTAAGCGATGACACTGGAGTCAAAAGGGAACTTTCTTGTTATTCCCATTTACAAGTAAAAAAAATTTCCCAGCTGATCAAATTCAACACTACTTTTCAAAGGGGTCTGATCCTGCAAGTTTCCATGTGCAGCAGCCTCTTGTGGGTCCTTGGAGACTCGAAGTTTCTTGGTTCGTGGAAGAGAAGACAATGCATTAATTTACTGGGTTCCATTCCATGCATGTTTTCTTTTATTTTAGTATTTCGATCAAACCTTCGTTTGATAAAATACTTTTCAGATATTTTTTTTTATGGATTCCAATTCTAATAATTGTTAAATTAGAAGTTTATGGCTTCTGTTTCAATTAAAGAATATTAATTAATTATAAAAAAACCCCAATTTAAACACAATGATTGTTATCATTCAGTCCAATCAGCTGATCGACCGTTGAACCCAACTTGTAGGACTGTCTGGACCACCACAAAGCCCAATACTATTTGACAACGAAATAAGTGGCAGAGAAGCACACAAGTCTTCTCACAGCCACGAAAAAGAAAAATTGCAGAATCTGAATCAGAAATCATGCAAGTGTAAGATAGCCCATCACTATCGATCTGTGTTTTTAGCACATTGTTATGGGTCCAGTCACTTTGGATATAAATTAATAAGCCGAATGGATCACATTTATAACCTTATAAATCCACATTAGTATTTCCATATTTATAAGTTGAAATAAGAAAAATACGATTCATGATCTTATTGAATTGAATTGTGTATTCACCCAACAATTCAATTTACTGTAAAATTACTTTTGGTGGTGGAAATTGGGTGAGAAAAATAACTCTCTGCCGACAGTTTAAAACGTTGGAAATTAGAGCAAAAGTGTCCCTACACACATGACACCACAAATATATATATATAGAGCTGTTTATTTCTGTATTGGATTCATGCAGCTACCCAACCCAACCCATACCTTTTATTTTTACAATATCCAGCTAATATATATATATATATATATAAATTATATGGACAATAATTACAAATATAAACCCTAATCATATTGTATGATTCCATTAACGGTCCAACAATAATTACATGTAATAAAGCTTATATACAAAGTAGAAATTATCATTGATGTTAGTTAAAGATAGAGATAGACAGAGACATGTATCAGTTTTTAACCACCGACAGGTTTTTAACGGCACAAAGAACCACATTTCAAAGAATCATTTTGATTTGACCCCCAACCCTTTTCTTTTTTCCATTTTATGATACAACCTCTATCTAGTATCTACTAGTTAGTAGTAGTGCTCATTTTCTTACACCGTAACTTTTTTCTTCTCGTAACGGTCCCTTGAAAAGGAAATGATACCACACATTATGTACATTTAGTTACATATATAATAAGGTTTTAAGGTTTATCCAAATCTGTCGAGTTTACGTAATTCATATTAACGGTATGAACCCCTTTGATTAATACCAAATTAGAAGTCTTAAATGAGTAAAAGTTTAGATGCAGTGGAATGCAAAAATACATCTTTTGATATATTTTTAATAGGCGATACAAGTAATAGAATTTCACCGTGTGTAAATGGGTTAGTTTTGAGTAGGACAAAAGACTATGAAAACAATGTGACAGAAAAGAAATGGTGACAATGGCATATGCCTCAATCATTTTGAGTTTGGTGTTCCATCACCTCTGTTTTTATATGACAATGGAGCACCAGACTTGTAATTATCATAGTATTTTTAAAACATTATCTTTCTTTTTTTTAATAAAAAAAATAAACTTAATAATTTGTTGTTTAATTGTATTCGTTTTCCAATAAATTAATGAGTAAAACAGAATAAAAAAACCTGGAGCAGAGGTTGTCTTTGGAGAGAAGACAAGATCACTGTGCCCAGAAGTTTCTTGGAAAATTTATCACAAGAGTCTATCTATTATTTGCATTTTCTTCTTCTTAGAATAACAACAACAACAACAGCACTGATTACTGATTAACAAAACTGATCTTAATAGAATATAATTGGTTTTTTTTTTTTTTTTTAATGGAAGAAAGTGATTTGACTTGATTTGATGATGAAATTTAATTATGGATGTTTAAGTTTTCCAAGTGATAGAATAAACATGAATTAATTAAAAATTAATCTTAATCACATTGAAGACCTCCCCAGGTTAACCTACGATTAATGCACCAAGGAAAATTCTATTTCCTTAAATTAGGGTAATATTTTTCTATTAAAATAATAATAATAAAAAAAGACCCTAAAAGCTACCAAGATTTACAATAAACCCACACTGATTAATTAATCTTATCATATACTATTATTGTTCCTATCAGAATTAAAAAAAAAATAGATACGTGAATCGCATGTATACAAAAAGTAGATGTGTTTTGGTTTAATACTATCACATGAAAATTCAATAATTATCAGACTAATTTTGATTTTCGAGTGAGCCTGTTATTATCAAAATTTAGATAAGTGATATGTGTTATTAGTAATTAGATTAAGTTTTGGAAGTAATTATCAGGTGATTTAACAAGGAGAAATCTACAGGGAAACCAGAACTGGATCCACTTGTAAATTAACTGGACTGGTGGGACCAAATTGCCCTAAGAAAAACCATCGACTCTGGAGGAGAAAAACGAGAGTGACTGTTTGTGTAAAAGAGAGGAGATCGGAGGGCATTTGTGTAAACAAAAACCGTCCAGGTTGGCAAGAGGTAGTGTAGCTGTAGCTGTAGCTGACCTCATTTTGACCATTAAAAAAAAAAAAACAGAAAACAGCATCGGCGCCGACAACAGTCAGTTCCTCGCACACACACATATACACTGAATTGAGCGAGAGTGAAAAAAGAACAAGAAAAGAACAGAACCCAGATGAGGAAAGAAGCGCCACCGCCTGGTGCCTCTACCGCCACCGCAAACAAACTATTTGTTTTCTTCGAGACCAAGCCATTGGTGGCCACTCTACTGGCTCTCACTCTGGTGTTTCTCATATGGAATCTCCCTCCTTATTACCAGAATCTCCTCTCCACCACCCGACCTTGCTCTGCTCCATTCACCACAACCACCACTACCACCACCATCACATCTCTTAAAAATGCCACTTTTATCTCCTCCTCCTCCTCCGTCGCCAATGCATCCTATTCGGTGGCGGAGCAGAAGCTGTCTAAGACGCCCGAGCCCAAGCCCAAGCCCAAGCCCCTCGTCGTCGTCGATCCGAACAAGAGAGTGTTCCAGACTTACGGCAATGCAGCGGCTCTTTTTGTCCAGATGGGAGCTTACCGCGGCGGTCCACGGACATTCGCGGTGGTGGGTCTGGCTTCCAAGCCAATTCACGTATTTGGCCGTCCCTGGTACAAATGCGAGTGGATCTCTAACAACGGTTCGTCTATAAGAGCCAAAGCATACAAAATGCTTCCAGATTGGGGCTACGGTCATGTCTACACAGTCGTTGTTGTCAATTGTACTTTTCCAGAGAATCCCAATTCGGACAACACAGGTGGCAAGCTCATGATCAATGCATACTACGGTGAGTCCACCAAAAAGTTCGAGAAGTTCACTTCTTTGGAGGAGGCCCCTGGTGCCTACAACGAGTCCAAGTACCAACCGCCTTATCAGTACGAGTACTTGTATTGTGGGTCGTCTCTGTATGGAAATTTGAGTGCTTCGAGGATGCGAGAATGGATGGCCTATCACGCCTGGTTCTTCGGACCCAGTTCCCATTTCGTGTTCCATGACGCTGGCGGGGTGAATCCTGAGGTCAGGGCGGTGCTGGAGCCCTGGGTTCGAGCCGGGAGGGTCACGGTCCAGGACATCAGGGCACAGGCAGAGTTCGATGGGTACTATTACAACCAGTTCTTGGTGGTGAACGACTGTCTGCACCGGTACCGACATGCTGCCAATTGGACATTTTACTTTGATGTGGATGAGTATATCTATTTGCCTGCTGGGAATACTTTGAAATCTGTTCTTGATGAGTTTTCACATTATACTCAGTTCACTATTGAGCAGAATCCCATGTCCAGTATGCTCTGCTTAAATGATTCCACTCTAAATTATCCCAGGTATGTCATTCTACTGCTACAGCAAATGGTTATAGATACAAATTTGTCACTTCTAATTAAATACAATTGAAACTTGTTGACGCGAATAGAAATTAGAGATTGATGTTGTTGTGAATCAGAATTCGAAGTTAAATAATTTGTATCTGCATAGACTGCATTGGATAGATATATGTTGAGATTACTGAAATTGTTGTCCTATAACATCTTTTTTATTGTAGGACTTGCTTTCAATTTTGTGTTACTAATTTGGCTTTATGGAGTATATGTCGTTGCTGACATGTTGTTGGTGTTTTGTTATTAAAATAGACAATGGGGGTTCGAGAAACTGCTGTTCAGGGAATCAAGAACCGGAATTAGGAGGGATCGGAAGTACGCGATACAAGCTAAGAATGCGTTTGCAACTGGGGTTCACATGTCGGAAAATGTGATTGGCAAGACCTTGCACAAGACGGAGACAAAGATTCGTTATTACCACTATCACAACTCCATTACGGTACATGAAGAACTTTGCAGGGAATTCCTCCCTCAATCCGCCAAGAAAAATGTGACTTGGTACAACAAGCTGCCCTATGTCTATGACGATAACATGAAGAAACTTGTCAAAACAATCAAGGAATTCGAGCGCAAAACCATTGGAGATGTACATATCTATGAGTATTTATGACGCATTGGAGCTCAAGGTGTCGAGTGTTATGGAACCCCACCACCGGTATGATAACCATGTGTGCTAATGCGATAATGGAAGACACAGTTCGCGCATGGCCTGCATTCTCATAATTTCCTGGTTACTGTTGCTGAAAATTCACTCTTTCTTTCCTGGAATACATGAGTGGTGATAAATTGACAATGAGGAGGAAGGAGGGTCCAGTTAATATTTGCTTTCAGTTGTCTATAAAGGTGAGTGTCTTACCTGTACCATTCCTTTTCTTTTTTTTTTTCCTTTTTTTTCCCCTTTGTTTACTAAATAATTTATTCAATTTACATCCATGGAAATTCTGTAAAATTGTTTTGTTGACGATTTTTTTTGAACTATTAAAGAGATAGCATAGCTTTTAGAATTATAAAGACAGATGCTGTGTGGAATGTATGATGGTTACTCTCTTTTTCTTTTTCAAATTGAGTGCTAAACTGTAAATCATAAAGCAAAAAGATTGGATGATTAACAATTAACAAATGGATTAAAAGCTACGAGTGGCCAATACAATACAAGACTGAGAGGTTCAACGTCACTTTTGTGAGAAATGACTAGTAAAGTATTATGTACATGACCCACATGTTGGCTTGTGGTGATAATATGATTTAGGTGTTGGGATTAAAGTAGAGTCCTCGAGAGCCTTGCATTTATCAGAAATACAATTATTGATTTCTGTCTTGGTTTAGGATACTTAATTTGCTGGATTAGTAGGTCCAAGCTCACTGTTTGTGGTATTTAATCGAGAGGAGGCGGTGTGATTTAACGCTTACCAAATTTGCTTGCTTTTTCTTTGGTAAATAAAGGGTTAAAAGATGCTTGACTCAATAATTTTTTTTTTTTATTATCTTTATTTTTATCTCGTTAATTAATAGTAATACTAATTGCTAGTTTCTTATAAGGAAGCCTTTGAAATCAATCCTAAACTTGTCTTCGGTGATTTATAAACAAATCTTTTGGCAATGTATTATGGGCTTAAAACTCGGCCCACTCAAGCCCAGATGACTGAAAAGGTCAAAAGTGAGGCAGCGGCGTCGTTTTTTATCATTGCCATCGTCTTCTTCTTCAAGCTTGTTCGTCTGCAACAGGAGTCAATCTTTCTATTTTCTCCAAACCATTTTCTTTTCAATTCCTTATATTTGTCGACCGTTATTTTGAACTAATCGAATCAGTCACCGATTCCAACCAAACAATTCCATTGGTTGTGGAGTAAAGTAACAGTGTGTGTTGCACTAAGCACTTTGAAGTTTTTGATGATTTGTACAAAAGCAAAAACATATGTTGGGCCTGTAAAATAGTTACTGTGTTGTCTTCTCCTATCCAAGGAAAATATATTGAATAAAGTGGTCATTTTTATGGGAATTTGAAGCATTATGTGTTGACTGCAGATGGGTTTTAAATGAAGAATCTTTTTCTTCTCTCCTTTTTTTTTTTCTTTACCGTCTTCTTGCGCCAATTTCTCAGCCTGTAATGCGAAAACATCAAAAACCAACACGACTGAGTCGATCTGCAGATGTCAATGGAATTTGGATACTATTGTGGGTTATAGCTGTTGTCGGCTCACACATATTTGGAATTGAATCCTGTTTATAGTCAACAAATGCTAGTCTCGAAAGAGGTTTTGGATAAGGAGATTTGGATAAAAAGGTAAAAAAAAAAAAAAAAATGCAAACAATGCAACGCATTATCATGCATCAACCCCAAAAATGGCATACTTTGAATGTGCAGGAAATTGGAATGGAAGGTACCATTGGAATAACATTATTCTTATCTTATACTATTCTTTTTATTGTTTGCTGTGCAAATGCCAATGGTATCAACTATCAAATAAATTCCCTTATCATCTCAAACATTATTTGCTTTGGGATTTAATCCACTCTATAACATCCACACACAAAAAATGGTATTAATATTGACATCAGATATCCGGATAGGTATTATATGAATGGGCCTTTTGAGAGGGCTTTGGGTATTTGGACATAAAAAATTAGGAGCAGTTAAGGTTGGGCCAAACTGAGACTTGCTTATACAAGCAAGAGTTGCCTGATTGTTCTCAATACTGAAATCTGCTTTTGTTGTGTTTTGTTTTTATTGGGAAATTACAGGTATCATAAAACCGTGATGTTTAGAGTAAAAAAGAGTGATTAAAGTGTATGACACGTAAAACATTAAATAGTAAACCCCACCTGTGAAGTATGCGGATGCCACATTTGGACTTGCATTTCTCTCGTCCTTTCCATTAAATATTTTAACTTTTTATTAGAGTTTTGACCAAAAACACACGCGTACGGCTTTTGAAGTTTCACGTGTGTATCAGGAAACTATAAACTCAAAAGGTGGGGTCGAACTCTACTAAATCGAACGGCGATGGATGCAGATAGTGAAAAAAAACAGAGGGTATCATAGTATAATAATAATAATAAGAAAAACAACAAGGTGGGGTGGGGAAGAGAAAGAGAATCTGGTGAATGGTGTCTCCATTCAAGTCCGTCGATTATAAAAACAAGGGCACGTCTCTCTTCTCTCTTTCTTTTTATTATTCTTTTTTTTTTTTTTAAGAAAAAAATTTAATTGTATTTTGTAATAGTGACCGCCTTATTAACATTTCCCGTTCTTGGTTTTCTTCTTCTTCTGCGGCTCTTTCACTCTCTCTCACCACATATAATATATATATAAAGCATATATAGTATCATATACTCACTCTTATTTTTTTCTTCTCTCAACCCTAAACAAAAGCAATCTTTTCGCTGGCGGTCTGTTTTTTCACCTCCTTCACTGTCTGTCTTCTTATTCACTTGATTTCCTTTTTTGTTTTGTTTGGGTGTGTGTGTTTCTAATACCATTCATTCTGTTTCAGTCTGGTTTTGATCGGCTTTTTTGGAAGAACTGGGAAGGGTGGCTGTTTATAATCAACATCAGTTTCAGAGGAATTTAGGGGTCTTTGAGGCCAACAGCAACAACAACGTCATGGTATTTCATTAGCTTCTTTTTTTTTTCTTATTTTGTTTTATTTCCGGAAATTTTTTTTGGTTTTGATTGGTAGTTTTTATTGATTGATTGTTCAGGTGAGTCCAATAGGACGAATGGAAGAAGACGACATGGGTCCCCAATGGTTGAAACCAATGCTGAGAGCCAACTACTTTGTTCCCTGCTCAGTTCATGGTGATTCCAACAAAAGTGAATGCAACATGTTCTGTTTGGACTGTATGGGAAATGCTCTCTGTTCTTACTGTTTGATCAACCACAAAGACCACCGTGTTGTTCAGGTAATCTTTCAATTAAAAATCACAACTTTTATTTCAAAACAGAAAAAGGATCTTTTTTTTTTCTGTCAATAAATGAGTAAAAATGTGAATTGATGATGGATGGCACAGATAAGGCGATCATCTTACCACAACGTAGTGAGAGTTAATGAGATACAGAAGTACATAGACATATCGTGTGTGCAGACTTACATTATCAACAGCGCCAAGATTGTGTTTTTAAACGAGAGACCTCAGCCCAGGCCTGGAAAGGGTGTCACTAACACTTGTGAGATTTGTTGCAGAAGCCTCCTTGATTCCTTCAGATTCTGCTCTCTTGGCTGCAAGGTGTCTACTCCCATATTTTCTTGTTTTCAATTTGATTTGATTTGTAAACTCTAATATGCGTATGCCAATACATTATCCCCTCCGTGAAATTTGGTGGTTTAGGTGGTGGATTTCGTGTTTGAATTGATGATTTTTTGTTGTCACCTACTCTGTTTTGACTAATAATTGATATGATCAATAATATAGCTTGGTGGGATGAAGAGGGGCGACCCGGAACTGACATTTAGGCTGAGAATGAAGCACAAGGATCCATTTCATGGTGGTGGGTCGGAATCAGATGAATCATCTACACCGAGGAAGATTCGAAGGACACCTATGTTCAACCGTTTGATGGAAGGCCTATCAATCTATTCTCATCATATCAATAATGACTATGGAGATCACAAGTATTGTAGCTCTTCCGGTGACGATGCCACCACAAAGCTCTCTCCTAGCACTCCACCCATTTACAATCATCGCAATGCCAGGAGAAGAAAGGGTATACCTCATCGAGCTCCATTTTAAGTTCTCAATCATCAAAAAAACAAAAAAGGAAAAAAAATATATCTATATAATATATATATAAGTTAAAAGTAGAAGGCTTGATATGATGTGAAAAAAACAAGTCTTTTTAGTGTATAGTGAAATAAATGTGATAGGAAAGTGAATCAGATAAATATATATATATATATATATATATATTATATGTATAACAATGGCACAGAAAAGGAATAGTATATAGTGTTGATATATAGTAGTTTCATGTGTATATTGCTAGAAAAAGATAGTGTGTTATGTGTATATCTCTTTTTAAACTAATTATTGTCACTAAGATTAGAAATGATAGGAGTATATTGTTAAAAGAGTATCCAATGTATATATCATACCATATATGGGTTTACAGTTGCTAGATTAATGACTTGTATGTACAGAAGAAGATATATATGATGTCTTTTTTGTTATATACTTATAGATATATATATTTGTTGCGTTTGTGATTGACTGTGAGGTGTTATATGTTAAGAATATGCAGAATTTGGGGTTGTTTAAAGAATATAAAAACAGGGGGGGAGAGAGAATTGGGATTTTGTCAAAGGAGGAAATGCTTGTGAGAGTTGATCTTCACAAGAATATTTTAGCAAATGAATGTTAATGATTCAAAGACAAAATGTTGCTGTTTATTAGCAAGTACAGCTCGGGTGTTTCTTTAATTTTCAGTCTCTCGAGTCAATTACACGCTCTATATTTGGTTACTTGTAAAAAAAAATATGCTATCTTGAGGACCCGCAATGTTTTGGTTTTGTTTCAACTGTTAACGAATAATATAGTTGTTATCATATTCCACTTATGTAATATATTTCTTTTTTTTTATAAATAGAAATAAAAATTGAGTGGTGGATATGATTGGGGTTATAATAATAATAATAATAATAAAAATAAAATAAAAAAGATATAATAATGGGTGGTGCTTGTTGAGTACAAGTAGCGAACCAATTGAGAGTTTGCGTTCACGCACAAGTTGGGTTGATGGTGATCAGTCCTTCCATTTGCAGACAGATACAATTACCTAAGAACCAAATAAAAATGCTGTTGTTGAAAATATTCATTTTTGTTTTGTATATAAAATATTACATGGAAGGAAGTGGAAAAAGAAACAGTAAATTGAATTGTACTGTATTTATTTATTTTCACTAAGAGAATTAATAATAGGATTAAAAAGATAAGCTTGGGAGACACGTAAACCCCACTAAACACAGGCCAAAGAAAGGGACGTCCCTGCCTTTTACTACTCTTATGGATGCTCTAAAGATCTCTTTAGCTTTCCTTCAATATCTTTTTTTTTAAAAAAAAAAAATTTAATTAATTAATAAATGAATGAATAATAATAATAATGAAAAACAAGTGGATGATGAGAGAGAAAGGGTGAGAGGCGTGAGGAATCAGAAAGGCTGCGTGAGAGACTCCTTTTTCAACCCCTTCCATTCCATCCACCTCCTCTTCTTTTGGCTTTCGTTTTCTTATCTTTTTAAATATCCAAAGAATAATAATTTAATAATAAACCAGATACTTCCTCTCTTTTTTTTTTTTCTTTTTTTTTTCTTTATATTCAATAATTGAGGTCCTAACTCACTTCTCTTTTAAACATCCTTTTGATATCTCCTAATAACCTTTTCAATATAAATATCAACTTCAATTTATTTTTAAATCATTTTCGGAGAAAATATAATTTAAATTTATTTTATTGGTATACATGAATCCTCTTAACTTTATTTTTAAATTATTATAAATGTTGGAGACAAAGGAGTGACGCTTATAGTTAGGTCACTTCAACTTCATTGCTAATAGTTCAATAATACTTAAAAACAATAAACAATTCTATTCTATTGTGGTTATCTACACTTGCATTTTGGCTTTAACAATATCTTTTGTGAAATTATATTATATAGTTTTTTTTACATATGATGGTGTTACTGTGAATACGATTATTAATAATTTATCTTTCCTGAATATAAGAAGATAAGAGTCACCACATAGGAACAGAAATTATATGTACTGAGGACGTCGGTCGTTTACGAAGACAAAAAAAAAAAAAAGGAAAGGACAGAGGTATATAGATAGGGTGATGAATTGCCATTTGTCGTGGGTGTTGACTAGAGCAGTCTTCGTCTAAAAAGCTGCCACGTGTGAATGATTCACTACTCTTGTCTGGACACCTGTTGATGCGCCTGTGTCTGAACACCCTCTGGTGTATGGTGATACATTATATTATATGAAATATATATATATATAGTTCCATATTTATCCTGTTAGTGTGTGTTGGTGATTTCGAGAAAGAAGAACGTGAGCTGATGAATATTGTGCAAAGCTATGTTTGTCTGTGAGATCAGAATCAATCTCTGGAGATGATGTTTGTGATAGGGGGGGTCGTCGTGGTGGGTGCATCTGTACATTATGGACTCTCACTCTTTATTCCTAGTCACTTTAAATTTTTTTTATTTTTTATAATAAATATAAAGTAATAAATAATTCAGCAATCAGCATCGAACACAAAAACTAATAAAAATATTTTCAAGAGTTGTTTTGTAGATAAGGTTTAGGTGACTGGCATCAGACATGTCGTCACCCCTCATTTCTTTAATTGATAATTAATACTTAGTCGTCTTTTTCAATAGGTAATTAATTAGTACATGTTGCTTTGACAATTCAAAGCTTAGACGATCGATGTATAAGGTTAATTATAAGATTAAAGCAAAGGCCCGGCCCGCAAAATGAGATTTAATTGAACATTGACTGACAAAAAGGCTTTGAATGTGCGGTGCAAGTTTCAGACAAATTGATAGGCGTCAAGTACTCAAGTAGCAGAATTTGACACACAACAACAACAACAACAACATAATACTTTTGTTTTGTACTTTTGTGTGTCTTGCTGTCACATTGAGACACTTCGAGAGAATCAAACACCGTTTCTTCTAGGAGGGTGTGCAATAACCGCCCTTTTGCTTCTTTTCCTCTTATCATTTATATCCATGGTAGATTCCATGCTATTTGGAGTATAGAAACTATAGTAGATTCAACTTAAATAATTTAAACCCATAAAAGTAGACTTGTATTGCATGCATAATACATCATAATCATGCGACGCTTAATCAAAGATTATTTATTTTGTCGCTCCATTGCTAGAGAAGATTTAACTAATTAAGTTTATTGGAATCACAATCAGCACTGCTTGGTAAATTAAGTAGAAAGATGGTGGGACGATCAGCTGATTGATTCATCATATAAAACTCTCTCTCTCTCTCTCTCTATATATATATATATATATATATATATATATATACATATTTGTTACAATATCCTACAATGTTTTTTTTTTTTAAGATTTTGATTTGTGTAACAGCTCCTCTTAATATAGATTAATGTCGACCTGTCAGTTTAACTAACTATACCTAACTAATCCCAATCATAGTTGGATAATATCATTACAAGTCTCTTTCCATATACACCTCGTTTAGCTAATATATATGAGCAACATTTTTCTTATGTTTCTCGTGTTGTTGCCTGTTATCGAATGATGAATAATTAATTAGGTTGGTCTAATGCCACCCCTGGTAATGCTCTCCGCATCCGGCCACGCTATAATTTTACTTTACGAGAGGGATTAGAATGAATTGTGATTCTCCGCATCGTGCATATTTCTTTCAATCAATACACATGATATTAGAATAAATATGGCATGCATCAATATAATTGAATGAAAATGCATGCATATACATTATAATATTGCATTATAGACTCAATCTTAGGGGTCGTTTGTTTTTTATGAATAAGTATGAATTTTTCTAAAGACTGAACAGTAACTGAAATATAAAATCTGATATAAGAATGATAATTAGGGAAGAAATTATGTGTTAAGTGATAAATCAGAAATTCTAACTTTTTATTTTAAGTTTTTTTTTTTTTACCATTTTTAAATTATTTGATCACTTATAAAAATAAGTAAAAAAATAAAAACAACTTAAAGTGTTAATTGTAGAAAAACCAAACGATCCCTTACTTTCTATACCTTTCAAAATTAAATTCCAAAATTGCATGAATGTACTCTATTTTGTTTCTTTCCTTAAACCCTTGAAGATGATACATTTGATATACTTCATTCTTAACTAAAAGCACATATTTTTAAAGATTTTTGTAGATTTATAGTTTCTCAATCAATAATGAGGTTTCAATATGTAAATTCCTTCTTGATATGATATTGAAAGATGATGAACAAGAACACATATTGATAATATGGGGCACAAAGGCAGGTTTTGAATTCTGGAACTGAAGTGAAATGGAAATAATTGCAGTCATGACTTGTATGTATACCCTTATTTTCTTGAAGACAGACAGAAACAAATGTAGTCAAAATAGAATGGTATATTGGTATGTGGATCAAAAGAATATTGGCGGCGCTTGTTTAGTCTTTTCTTTTTTTGTCCACATAATGTATATGAACTTGCAATAATGGTTGATGGGCTGCGCAAATTGACACCCATTAAAACCAGAAGATCCATTTCTGTTCAATAACAAGCGAAATGTGAGAGATTGACTCTATATATATATATATATATGTTTATATATAAAATGAAATACTGTCGGGTGCTTCAATTTGAAAGTAAATTATATTGAGATTCAATTATTGATAAAATTGCAGAGTTGCTCGTGGGATCTGTCGGGAAATTTGTTGTGATTAGCTAGGTTGAAACATGACAATTAGACATTTCCAACAAGAATCAGCAACTAATTAATCTTATATTGTCAGAAAGTAAACCTTCTACTGCCTATTAATTAATAATAATTTGACAATTAAATGTTCGAATCCAACCAACCTTGAAGAAACATTTAACAGAATTAAATGAAACTGCACATGCATATGCTCCCATTATTTGACTATGGTGACTATTGTTATTTATTTATTTTTCTTTTTAGCGATATTTTGTCGTTATTTTTTTAGATTTTTTGTCGAAATTGTAGATGCTTTAGCTGTTAAATGTTGATGAAATTTTACACGTTTCTCTTGTGACGCGCGCGTTGAATTTCTTATTGTGTTTATCTATCTTCCTCCTCCTGTTTCATGCTTCCTGTGGTTATATTAATTAATGCTGCCATTTATTTGAAAACACTTCAAAATCCAACCCATAAGAACAAAAAATCAGTCAGTAAAACGACGTTTTAAGCTAATGTAATTGTTGTTAATATGTATATATATATATATATAGAGCTGATAGCTTCTGTCCCTTGTCGGCTTTCACGTTCAAAAGTCAAAACATCTTGTGATAAAAAGGAAATTTGACTTGGATGTATACTGCATTAAAATAGCAAGCATGGACAAAGTATCAACTTTTAACCTTTGGTACGTATATATAGGCATATAAATAATATTGTTGAGATCTTCACGGGAAGTCAAAGTTATAGGCTACATTAATTACTGATCCAAATTTTTAGTTGTCTCTCCTTTCTGGACAAAACCCAACAATTGTTTTTTCACGTACGCACACAGCTGTAACTGTCCCCAACTGTACTTGGCACACAGTTTGGCAACCAAGTACATATTTGTATATTTTGTTTGTACGGTGTTCTTATTTTTCTTACACGGTTTTGTGATGACAATTTCCTTTTATACTGGTTTTATACATCTAGAACCTAGAAAGTGTGTAGAGGTGTGAGATGCAAAAACGAGAAAGCAGAAAATGATATATATAATAAAGTCAAACAGTACACCACAACTGTGACTGTGTAAATCCCAATTTAAGTAACGCACAATAAGTTCATATTATTGGCAATTTGGCACATGTACATATATTTTTTACTGTGTTGTTAATGTTACACGGTTTAATTTAACTATTACAACTTGTTTTTACTCGTTAATTAGAGAACTAAACTAGTTATATATATATATATTAATATATATTATAATATAATTTAATACAGATATTATTACAGTTTAAAGGTAATTAATTATATTTTTATGTATAATAATTTTAATATTGATGTGATATGATTGCGGACGTGAGTGGAATATGAATAAAAGTCGTCCCTCCCGCCAGTATTGAGCAGGAAAAAAAGAAAAAAAGAAAAAAAAATAGTTGTCTACTTGTTTTCCAAGTTTCTTCATCAGCAATGAAGGCATGTGAGCCGCGTACCGCGTCATTGCTGATTCTTTTGTTGATAAATAGTTTCAGTTATATCGCATACAACTAAATAGTGTAAATATAGAAACACGAATGTCAACAGTTGTCAGCTCTCCATTTGATTACACGTATAACGGCCTTTCTATGTCCCCACCACTTTTTCCCTTATATTAACACCTCCAATTCCTCTTCCTCTCTAATTCTCATTTTCAGCTTCTTCTTCTTCTTCTTCTTCAAACTCACATCCTCTGTTCTGTTTCTTTCTTCATCAACGGAAATAAAAATCACAACTTTCTTTCTAAACTCTGCAACTGGAACCGATTCGAGAAATGGGTATCTGTTTGTCTTCCGACAAGTGCGAGTGTCAACCCTCCACCGCCAAGGTCATCACTTTAAAAGGCGATCTTCACGAATACAACGTCCCTGTTTTCGTCTCTCAAGTTCTCCAAGCCGAATCCGTCACTTCTTCTTCTTCTTCTTCTGATTGTTTTCTCTGCAACGCCGATAGTTTGTTGTACGACGATTTCATTCCGTCTCTGGGTCTCTACCACGAGCTCTACCCGGATCAGATTTACTTCCTTCTTCCCACCTCCAAGCTCCAGTACCGGCTGTCGGCGTCGGACATGGCGGCACTTGCCGTCAAAGCCAGCGTCGCTCTCCAAACTGCCGCTAAAAAGGGCAGCATGCGACGTAAAAACGCGAGGATCTCTCCGGTTTTACCGGTAGAGAAGTGTAGAATCAGTTTGGAAAATCAAACGAAGACTTTTGCGAAGAAACCAGTTTCTGGGCCGAATAATATCGGCATGACAAGATCTGGGTCCGTTCGAAGATTACATAAATACACATCTAGACGCGCCAAACTGGCTGTTCGATCTTTCAGGCTCAGGTTGTCCACCATTTACGAAGGCATCGTTGTGTAGATTCTTTTATTATCTAAAACAGAGGACCGTTCCCCTCCTCTCGCCGGAAACAAAACGGAAAAAAAGACAGAAGATAATGTTATATTATTTTATCAAGTTTTTTTTTTTTTTTATAACATTGTAATTCTGTACAAAATCAAGAGAAATTGCATAAATTTGAAGTTAAAATCCCTTCTTAATTACTAATATTATGTGGGTTTAATTCATTAATTGTTATCAACTTGTTTCTTGTTCTTTGTTTTGTTTTTTTAATGATTTGGTTTGTTTATTTTATGTATAATCTAATTAATATAACGTCTGCTTCAATGGAGAAGTAACAGAAGTTGAAATTCCGCATTAGAATAAAAGGAAGACTTTTCAAAAATCAATAATTTCGCAGAACATAGTTTTGTAGAGGGAATAATATTAGGTAACACAATACCATCAAAATGAACGCAAAAAATATATATAAAAAAAAATGGAACAATAGACTTTGAAAATGAACCACCAAAACGGTAACACACTATTGCCGGCGCCTCTAAAATATTGACAGACAATACTCGCGTGTTTGTTGTTTAAATCTCCATAAATAGACACTTCAACAACACACAATATCGATCCGTTACGTATATTTATACATCAAAAGTATAACAGAAACAACGTGTGTTTCTGCTTTTCACACTTACACATTTGGGATTTCACGGCCCTCCTCGTTAGTCAAAACATATGTGATAATGTGAAGCTGCTAGTTAAATTCCTTGATGGAGCCGGCAATAGTATATATATACATTGCATGCGGTACAGATATGCCGTTCACTGCTTATAACTAGACACAGCTTTATTTTTGTAAGTTCACTACAAAAAATCTCGTGTTCTCATGCACTGATATGTTATCATCACATGTAGAAAAATGAAACAAAAAAAAAAAAAAATGGTCCCGATAAGCCCATCGATACGTGTGTACATATATTTATGGTTTTGAGTTATAATAGTATTCACACGTTGATGAAGAAAACGAGTGATCAAATATGGAAGGACAAAAATGTATTACACATTGGGTTGTGGACCTGTGGCGGTGATCATTAATTGCCATGTAATTTATTTCAAAACCACTAATGTATCAGCCACACTTGTGTCATAATCAATCAATTAATCGGTAGAAAATTTGATTAGCTAGGCTTTGCCGAGTGAAATTAAATTAAGGGCGGTCCCCTAACGCTCAAATGTCAATAAGCCTTTGAAAATTTTCACTTATATGATCAGAACAATTTATTGATATATAACTTGATAATATATAGAAGTCAAAACTTTGTATCTATGGAAAAAAATAATAGATGCTTGACAAATTCAAAGTCAGATATATATCGTACTTGTGTACGGTACGTACGGATATTAATTTTTTTTTTGAAAGGGGGTACAATTATAATATCAACAACTGCCGGGACCTGCCGAGATTAACCACTAATTGAACCCTTCACCATTAAGGTGAGAGAGAGGTGCATTAACCACTTTACTACAATTGGATGTGTGTACGAATATTAATTTTAGAAACGCACTAGATGTTAAAAAATATTTTACTTACATTCTTTAAACTTTAAAGAGAAGGTTAATTAATTATTACAATTTGATGAAGAAATATCTAAGTTGATCATTTCATATACTCAACCTTCAAAATTTTAAAGGTTATATATAAAATATTTAATAGATTGTCAATGGATGGATTCTTTCAACTTGACATCCCAACATACATGATATATATATATAATTATTATGCTTCGCGTAATATGATGGATACCTTACTTGAAGTTTGTCTATATACGACTCTTTTTTACGATACGATCAAAGTTTATAATAGTAAACACTTGTTCGAAATTAATTAAATGATGAGTTTGACATGCTTAGAAGAATACATTGATATTTAAAAGAAAGGTGTAAACCTCATGACAACTTTCTTGGTTTGAAGGACGAGATTGACCTACTGCAATTGCTATATTAAATAAGGAAGAAGAACCCCATTTTAGAATTTCAATATTCTCCATACACATATATGTATTCCATGGTGGTCTTAAACGGGCCAGAGAGACGATGCTGGTGGCCCAATAGGGTCTTATTTGGACTCCAATTTGGACTCAAGATTAGTGAGGGTCCAGTATTTAATTAAAAAATTTGGGCCTACGAGTCCACAACATTGCTGGCCAGTGACTCAATCATGTCATGAGTGAATTTTGGGGAAAGAAATTAATTGATTGGTGTTATTAGTTAGAAAGGTGTGGAATCTGGGGAATACATAATTGGGGTTAATATTGAGATTAAAAGTCAAAATGATATATTTGTTTAAAGTTAAATCAACCTAACTTTTTTATAATTAAAGTTAAATTTATAATTAATGAGAATGGGGTAGCAGCCCCCACATGTTTGCCACTAATTGTTAGTTAAATACGTGGTATGTTGTGAATTTCTCAATCTTTAACAGCATAAACTGTTCTTGTCCCCCTACTTTAATTTTCTCTGTCATTCACTTCTCATACTTGTTCAATCTGCTAATTGTTCCCGCGTTTTTATCGCATCTTTTTTCCATGATTGATTGATGCTACTAGCTAATTAACACCAATATTATGCACCATCTAATTATTAAGATTAATTACCTGCACTATATATTTGTAATTTTTAATTAACAAAAGGATAAGCTTCATCGTTTTCCACTAATCAATTAATATAATAATAATTATTTTTTTTTCTAATGGTATAAAGTATATCAAAGGGTGATTAAAAATCTAAGATAATTCTGTAATGGAATGGAAAGGCAAAATAATGCCAAAAAAAAAAAAAAAAAAAGGAAGAAGAAGAAGCTATTTTCTTCTTTCAAAATTCCAATAATAATTTTATGTGATGAGTTATTGTAAGCAAACCATGAAAAAGTTATATATTTCTCTCAAGTGAAGACGCACAAGTAGCGAATTCGAACACTTGAAGTTGAAATACATGCAATTGATCAATTTGGGGCATGATATGATTGCAATCGACCCACCAGAGCTTTATATAAAGATATTATGGATGTGTCAGATCTTTATATTTTGTTTTCTTCCTGGACTGAGTCGACACACAAGCTGTTTCATGTTTTTCTCTTTCTCTTGATTAGAAGCTCCTGCAATGGAAAATAAAACCCTAAAACAAAATTAAGTACACCACACGAATTTAATAATGGCTGCTTTCATTTGTGATAGTATTGTGAGAAACCAATTATGTTAATGAATTGTTTAATGTAGAGATGGTGGTGGGTGGTCATATATATATATATATATATATTAAAAAAACAAAACAAAAAAGTGGTAGGGAAGGGAAGGGAAGGGAAGAGATGGATGGATTATTGAATAATGAGGGTGGGAGTGGAAAAAGCAATGAAAGCGTGCAAAAACCTTGTTCTCTCTTAATCAATGGTGTGGGCCAGAAAAGCTTTTGAAATCATTTCAAACAAGGATGCTGCTGCTGCTGCTGATGCTGATGATGCTCCTCCTCTCTTTGTTTTTGTTTTTGCTTTCTCTACTATTTATTCCATATTCATCATCATCATCACTCATCATCACTACTGCTATTTGCTTTTAGGTTCTAATTATCTTTAATTAAAATAATTCACTAAAAAGCCTTGTTTATAGGACATCTAATTATTCTCTCATCTTTTTCCTAGCTAATTAAGCTAACAGCTACTACTTATTATTTTACGTGATCTAATAAAACTAGTCGTACTACGTTATTAATTGGTAACTTAGTTAATATGTAATTGTATAGAATTCACCATTTACGAGATCTTTTGATGATCGAAAAGAAAATTATATGGTTGTCATGATGATTGTCTAGCTGTAGCTTAGATGGTGATCATGGCAATGGAAGTTTCTCTGTTCTCAACTAGAAAGGTCATGATATATATATATATATATATACACACACACTCTACTAAGTACAGTGCTAGAGAATTTCACTATCAATATGTCACCCTTTATCCATGGCAAAGAAAAAGAGGGAAATCAATACTTGTAAACGTGGGTGCGAAGTTTGCAGGATCAACTACTTCTTCCTATATATGGATTACATGCTATGGTATAAAAAGTGAATGGATGTGAAAAAGGATTGATGAGTATGAAGTGTGGATTAATTAATTAGTGAATAAGTTTTACATGAAGTTAGTGATTAAATTTATTAAGTCATGTTAATTGTTGTTTAATGTGAAGAGGTGAGAAGATATATGAGAGTGGAAGAGGTTGGTGTTGCCATGTTGGTACGTTACAAGGGGGGAAAAAAGGTAAGAGACAGAGAGGACTGATTGGGTCTAATCATTGCCTCGTGCATGCTCATGCTCATGCATTCTCCATCTTAAATTCCTGTTTACATATAAGACCTCTGTAGCCCACCCACACTCTTTATTCATTTTCAACCTTTCCATTTTCTCTCTCTCTCTCTCACTCCTTTTCTCACCTCAATCAGATCATTTCATTGTCCGTCTACTTGTATAACTACCTTAGATCATCACTCACCAAGTATTTCTACGTACCATCACGCAGATCCTACATGTATTGTGATGTGGGATTCTCTGCGGTTTTTTTATGATAGAGTGTAGATTTGGAACATTAAGAATTTACTTTTGATGATAAAAATGTTACAAGACTCGACACTAGAGAAAGTAGTACGTAGCTAAATATGTATTAAGGAAGTATTGTTTGAATTAAATATGTAAAAAGATGAGTGATATATGGATTTTTTGAGAAGAAAGTAATGAAAATCATGCGCATCCAAAGGAATGTGGAGCCCGCACACCCTCGTGGGCAGAATTATTGCCCACGATTCCTGGTCCCACTGTCATTTGCCATCACCCTTTACACCTTTTTATTTTATTTTATTATTATTTCTCTTCTTCTTCTTCTACTTGTACTACTACTACTTTGCCTATTTATACCCTTCTTCATCTTCTTCTTTCTTCATATTTTCATTAAAATTTCTTCAATTCATAAAACATGAGGACCATGATCGATTTGGGCAGCCAAAGAGGTGCTGGTCTTCACATAATGGACACCGCCACCTCTGTTGACTGTGCTCGAGAAGTCCGCTTTCGACGCTCCTTTCGTTCCTTGGTCGAGTGCATGGTCCCTTGCTGCGGCTTCCAATCCTCCTCCCATGACTCACTTTCCTCCGACACCGACTCCACATCTACAACTCACGCTTCTTCCTCATCTTCTTCTTCTTCATCCTCCACTACCATTACAGGCACCTTCTTCGGATACCGCAAAGGCCGCGTCAGCTTCTGCCTCCAGGACCACACCCGCACCTCCCCTCTCCTCCTCCTCGAGTTCGCCGTCCCCACCGCTTACCTCGCTAGAGAGATGCAGTACGGCCTCCTCCGAATCGCCCTCGAGTGCGACCCCACCAAGCACAGGTTCAGCTCCTGCTCCCTCTTCGACGTCCCAGTCTGGTCCATGTACTGCAACGGAAGGAAAGTCGGCTTCGCCATACGACGCGACATGACGTCCAGCGACGCTGCAGTCCTCAAGCTCATGCAGTCCGTGTCCGTCGGCGCCGGCGTATTGCCGGTGGCGCCGAAGTCGGAGGACGGTGACCTCCTGTACTTAAGGGCGAGTTTTGAACGAGTAATTGGGTCGGTTGACTCGGAGTCTTTTCACATGATCAACCCAGTTGGGAGCTCCGGACAAGAACTTAGTATTTTTCTGTTAAGATCATGATAATTATAAGTGAATCTATGTACCTAGTTCCATTGTAATACAAGTCTGTTCTTGTCAACATTATGTCTCACTCCTGTACTAGGTTATATTTATATAATTATAAATATAATATTCTTATTTCTTAAATTAATTAACCTTTATATATATATGTATTCATATATGTATATGTATCCACCTCAAAAAATTATACTAGTACATATATTCCATGAAACACGGAAAATATCTTTCAATTTTCAAGAGTTAATTTTATATATATATATATATATATTTATATATCAGGTAATATATAGAGAAAATTAAATTTGCTATAAAAATGGATATCCATGAAGCGGTGTATATATAATATGGAAAAAAAAAAAAATTAAGAGTAAATAATACATATCTCTTACAGATGGAATTAATTTTTAGGTTTATTAACAAAGGTCTCTTTTTCCGTTAATTAACTTTTGAGTTTATTGATAAAGTTAACTGTTATATTTGATCAAATTTTATTAAGGTCATGAGAGATATTTATCAATAAATGTTAAAGTTAACTCCACTTGTGGTTGTAAAAACCCAGGAGTGACCCATACAATAATGTTACAGTTTGAAGTAGTGCTTTCTGTCCAAGAAAATATCATCCCTCACGGAAACAATAAAAAAAAAAAGTGTGTCTAGAAATTAATGATGAGTAGAAACATGAAATTGTGTAGAACTATTGGAAATGTTATATATTTATATGTCATTTTAGTAGTAGCAATAGATAGCATAAATTCCTCTGATTTAGTAACATTAATCTTGCATGATTGCACTTGAAGACAAATAACCAACAATGGGTGGATTGTCGGAAAGTTGAGTATGAAACGATGATCATGAGTTGCTGCACAATCATGAATTATAATAAATTTCAGGGGATATGGACGGTCACAGTTACATAATTAATTTCAAAAGAAAAAATATATATATTATGTAAAAGGTATATAGGGTGGTCCAAAGATTAGGATGTGAAGGGGTTGGGTTGACCCTTGTTTTGCAGTTTAGTGTATGGAGAAGAAGAGAAAACAAAACTGATAATGAACAAACAAGCACTGTCTAGCTTCAACTTTGTGGGCTATAGCGATCTAATAAGATTTTAGCTCATCTGTCGTTGTTCTGTTCCTGCCATAATAGGACTTGCAATATATTCTCCATCGGCTTCTTCTTCTTAGCTCTTCTGCAAAAAGAATCAGTTGGTGATGGTGTTGTGATTGACCGTTGACCCAACATACCTTTGGAATACAATTATTGGGTCATTATTGGAAGAAGCCATGTATTTGTACATGCATATATATATATATATATTGTGAGTTCCAGCAAAGGTGAGATTGACTGGTTCGAGTCCTATTTGTTTGGTGTTAGCGTATGAAAAAAGGGAGGGGGATAAGATTGATAAATAGATAGACAGATATGGACATGCACACGAGTGGCCTCTGTATTTTATCCAACACTATGGCTCCACCTCCATCACCACCACCACCCTCCTTTCTAATCCTGTAGAATTTTGAAAGGACTTCCCTTGGTTGCATCCACTGCGATCTAAATCTTTAACTCAACTCTCGGGTTACATAAATCTATGCTTGGGCAGTTGGTTTGGTTACATAATCATCAACAATTATATGCATATATATATACATACATGCACGTGTATATATTATACACACACATTGATTATACTTTGACATGATTGAGAATTATTAGTACCTTAATTGTACATATATAACATATGGCAACCCTCTTAAATCATCCAAATCTTCTTGATTATTTGAGTCTTGTAGTACCAAATATATAGACTTGTCTTTTGAATATATTGGTTACTTTATGGACTTGTCTTTTGAATTGGATATCGGCCGATTCTACTACCATGTAGGCTGGGTTGCTCATGAACCTAATGGATTCTAAAGAGGTAGGTGTTAATACTTAATAGGGTGGTGCATGCGCCAAGGGTCTCCTCCAAGAGGGGACTCATTGGAACCAGAGTCCACTTCCACTCCCACTACGGCACTACCACTCCAAGAGAGATCAATTATATTTTACAACTCAAGACAAGATCAGGAGCGCACGCATGGATCACATGTGATAGTTGGTCCTACTACTCCTAGATTGGGCATGGTTCACTTCACCCGATCGAGGACCACTCACTTTGTCTCATCACATCACTTGTTCGTCCGCTCTGTTAAAACCTAATAGGCAGTCTCAAATGTGGAAAATTTTCCTTCCCACATTTGAGAATACAAGTTTTATGAAATGTGAAAGACATCATTATTTCTTCCAGTTACATGGGATGATAAATGGCATAAACCGTGAAATATTATACAATCAACGAAGACAGTATGCTACTTCACTTCTTCAACTGCTTGAACTTGACAACATTAACACAAAATAATTCTTGAAATTAAATGAACCACAACCTCTTGTGGGTTTCAAGGCTTATATTGTCCACCAAACAGAAGATTTGCCTGAAATCTTAGGACGTATAACCACCATATCAACCGCCCATACTTAATGGGCCTTTTAAATATCTGGACCATTCCATAAAATGTCAAGTCCAACAACCCAAAAATAAATTAACACTCTTGTACTACCTAGCCCATCTTAAATTCTCATCACTCGTCAACCCGTGTAAGTATGTGTCGATTTGGGTCACCAAGTATAATTCAGTAGGTCCACATGATTTGCCAAAAGAAAATTGATTGAAAGAGACTCTCCACCCTGTCTTGACCGCCCCATCTCACAATTTGGAGCTCCACATGATACACATCTACCATTTTTCCTCTATCATGATGTGACTGTTAGTGGTTTAAATGATGTCCAGTTACTATAGTTTGTTCTAACACTGGAAGAGAAAAGACAGAAACCCCGCGAATAATTAATTTATTAATTAATTGTATATTAATTATATCTTTTTTCCTGCTTGCCTCATTTAATTAGATAGAGGGTAAGGTAAATTAAAAATCTGACCACCTTGGGAAGACCAAATGTACAAAAACTAATAAAAACGAAACAAGATTCAGCAATCCCAAGTTCCAAAGCATGTTACTTGTTTGGGGTTTCAGTGAAACTAATAAAAACTAGACATTTTTTTTAAGCTATACTCAGTGGGCGAGTTTCTCTCGAAATATACTAATTTAATTTAAATATACATAAAAAAAAATAAAGTTTTATAGGTAGGAGAAATTACGCTGAACCTACCTGAGGTTTGCAATTCTACAGCTAGAAACAACTTTATCAAAAATTGACAGCAAACCCCCCTCCAGTTAACTTTGACCGTTAAATATTGACAGTTGACCAACTTGAACAGTGAAAAGACGAAAATACCCCTAGAAAAAGACAAGGTCAGGGGTATTTTTGTCTTTTTAGATTTTTTAAATTTAATTTTATTAAATAATAATTAAAAAAATTAAGAAAAAATCTCATCCCTCCATCTTTAAAATAACGGACGGTTAAGATTTATTTAAAAAATTAAAATAATAATAATAATAAAATTAATTAAAAATAAAAAATTAATTATAATTAAATAAATCTATTTTTCAGATTGAATCTCAATCGTCCATCAAGATTAGTGGACGGTGGAGATCCAATCTAAAAAATAGATCTAAAAGGGTTCTTGAAGAACCCAGAAACTGGGTTCTTCAATTTCTTTTTTTTTTTTTTTTAATTCGAACCCTTCTGGGTTCGTCGAACGAACCCAGAAGGGTTCGATTCGAATCGAACCCTTCTGGGTTCGTTCGACGAACCCAGAAGGGTTCGAATTAGTTAAAAAAAAAAAAAAAATTTTTTTTTTGAAGAACCCATCTGGGTTCTTCGAAGAACCCAGAAAATGGGTTCTTCAAAAAAAAAATTTTTTTTTTTTTTTTTTTTTTTGAGATCTATTTTTTAGATTGGATCTCCACCGTCCACTAATCTTGATGGACGATTGAGATTCAATCTGAAAAATAGATTTATTTAATTATAATTAATTTTTTATTTTTAATTAATTTTATTATTATTATTATTTTAATTTTTTAAATAAATCTTAACCGTCCGTTATTTTAAAGATGGAGGGATGAGATTTTTTCTTAATTTTTTTAATTATTATTTAATAAAATTAAATTTAAAAAATCTAAAAAGACAAAAATACCCCTGACCTTGTCTTTTTCTAGGGGTATTTTCGTCTTTTCACTGTTCAAGTTGGTCAACTGTCAATATTTAACGGTCAAAGTTAACTGGAGGGGGGTTTGCTGTCAATTTTTGATAAAGTTATTTTTAGCTGTAGAATTGCAAACCTCAGGTAGGTTCAGCGTAATTTCTCCTTATAGGTATTAATAAAAATATACAGTGAAATTTATATCCCATCACTATGACAAGATATATACAAACAAGACATATTTACTATTTCACTTTTGATTGAACAGTAGACAATTGTCTTGTTTTGATTGAACAGACAAACAAGTGAGACCTCCAACACAAGAGTCTTGTAACTTTGGTTTCACATGATTTCACTAGAGGTTTTGCTTGACATGGGTCATCGACACTGTTTTTTGTTTTCCTTTTCAACGTAATTATTCTCTCCTAAGAGTGAGAAACTGACCAGCTAGTAACAAGGACGTGGACTTGAATGAAGAATTGAAGAACTCGAAGGCATGGGATCTACTTGTATATATATATATATATATATATATATATGTATATATATATATATTTATTAGAGGTCCCCTCACTCGAACCAATAAACCATAATTTATTGCGCCAGCTAACATCTATCGTAATCTGCCAATGAAATCTACATGTAAAATTCCTTTGCTTCATTGGATGCATTTTCGTCAATTATTTTGACATCTAACAACACCACTCGCTAGTTATTTTTCATTCAAGCAAACAATTACTTTCAGAATAATCAGCAATAATGAAAACAAAAAGAGCAGCAGATCGAGCAATGCATGCATCAGTAGTATTTATGGGCAAGCGTTGTTTGGTAAACAAACATATATGATAATGATATGATGATATCTACACCGCCAAGACTTGCTGTACTAGTACTACTTCTACTAACTAAATTATATATGTGTATAAATATAAATTGTTGTTAAGTGATGTAATGTATGCATGCGCGGAGTTTATATTAATGGAGAGAATGAGATAGGCAGAACAATAAAATATCTGCTCCTTTTTCTAACAAAAGTAGTAATCATAACTGTTTACTTTCCTCCACCTAATCTAATGAGATGAGGTTCTCTGTTTTCTTTAATTAATAAATAATTAGTACTCATGAATCATCATGGTTATGATTTTGGGAGACTAGTAACAGATGCTTTTTAGTCTTATCACCTCATATGACTCATAATTGCTGTTTTTAATGCCCCATTCAACCCCTTCTTGGTGGGTTGTCCCCACTCCAAGATTTATTGTTCGGACGTCTGATTCAGTTTCTCATTTTTGTCTTTCTTTTTTTTTTTCCTTGTTATGGAATTTTTTTAATACTAACTCCATTTCAATGGTGGCTGGTGGGTCTTCTTCTTGCTTTTCTTCATTTTTTTTCCCTTATAAATTTATTTTTATGTTTAGTTTAATAGCTAGGAGGTTTTGTTGTTAGGAGGGGCATTTGGTGCTGCTTTTTGTTTGATAGTTTGTGGCTTTGTGCGGCTACACAAATCTCGCTCTAACTAACTGGTAATGTCAGATTCTTGACTTTCTTGTTCGTTTCTTCTTTCAGTGTCTGTCAGCTTATCAGATGAAAATATAAGCAGAGACTTGATCAAAGCTTACTTTCCAAACAACGCAGGTCGTTGTTTGTTAATAAAGTGAAAAGGGTGTCAAAAAATTTATGGCATTTGACTAAAGGATAGGTAACAGTGTCTGTTTCCACTTTACATGGCACTTTTTACCTCTCTTTTTCTTTCTTCTCTTGTTGCCTTCGTTACACCTAGTAAACTGTTCACTTTTGATTGTGGTCTCTCAGATTCTTGGGAAATTTTTTCTAGAACAAACAGAATAGAAAGATAAAAAGAGAATATGTTGGGTGTGAATTGTCGCTCTTCCTCTTCTACTTGTCCTTCTCCTGCACACATAAGTTCAATAAGGTAAGCATCAGAAAATTTTAAAGGTTTTTCCAGTGTATTTGCTTTATCATTACTTGTAAATCCAGTGATATTATGTTGGTTTTGGTTGCAGTGCTCTTGAAAATGGGCTGCAACAAAATATACTCAATGTATCACCTAGACTGTCCTCCCATTTAAATCCTGTAAGTACTCTACATTTTTTTCCTGCATATATTATTACATTCTTGTGTGCTTTGGATTTACTTCATTATATTCTTTGCATTGCTTAAATGGGTTGATTTATATACGTAGTGACTATAGTGAACAATCACTAGTTCACATTCATGCTTACTGCCATTAATTTTGCTTCAAAGTGAGCTACAATGCAGGCCTTTAAACACTTTGCATTGCAAATTACTTGCCCGCAGCCGATAAGCTTGATTCTTTCCAGCTCAAGATCTGTTTATGAATTGTGGGAGTGTCTTGATTCAGGAAATATTTTTGGGGATCTCAGTCTGCTTTCATGTTCACAACAATATGACAGTAATTAGAGATTGAAGTTTTTGCACAAGGCAACTGCATCACATGCATTAGAATTTACTCCTAATCATCCAGCATGAATGCACTATGATTCTAACTCGTTCAAGTTATGTATTTTTGTCAGAATATCTAAATATATGGCTAAATTTTTAAGACCAGTGGTAGCCCCAATTTCAGCCAGGCGCCTAGTCCACAATTATATTTGGCTTACCATTTATTACTTAGTTTTTCAATATCTGGAGCTTCTTCCAAGAGCTTTTTCTATACATTTTATTACTTTGTGGACATCTTTCTTTTCTTCAATAAATTCTTTTCCGTTTCTTAAAGGAAAAAAAAAGAAGAAGAGGAAAAATCCCAACTTCATAACGTTATTCTTTTGGTTCTATTCTTTATCTTTTACAGTTGGATAGGTCATTACCTCACCAAAATTCCCCGTGTTTGGAATCTGAGAGAGCAGCAGGTTGTCGTTCCATCGTTTCAGTTCCTTGCAATAGCACCGCAACACCTAAGGTCTGTATATCATACACATCTCTGTTATGAAGTATAAGAACAACTTGATAAGACTGATGGTCAGAATTTTATGCATAAGTAGGCTGTTAATGTCTAATGCAACCTAGATGATCTTTAGATTCAGAATCTTTATCATTATGCAAATTAGCAAATGATATACCACCACTTTGGAGGACGAGGTCTCAAACAACAAATGAAGTCACTTTTTATCATCTATATGACTCTATTCAACTTGTTTCAATCTTCTAATTGGACCTTTGATCTTTGAATGCAGTCTTCGGCAGAACTGAGAAAGGAGATTGCTACACTTGAAGCTGAAATCTTTCACTTGGAACGTAATCTTCTCTCACTTTACCGGACAGCTTTTGAAGAGCATCTACCTACCTTCTCAAAGAGTGCCGGAACCTGTCTACAATACAATACCGGATCACTGGCACCAATTGCATCAAATGAGTCTTATGACAAATTTGAGCCAGACATCAAAAAAGTAGGTTTTTTCAATCATGATCAAGCTTCCCCTGCAGATGATTCGTCCATTTCCGATGATCACATTTTAACTGCTAGTTTAGAAGCAGCTTCTAAAAGGGTAAATATGCGTCATCACCCAAAGTAAACTAATTCATATGTCTTCATTGCCCATGCTTACGCTCATCTAACACATATATGTTACAATTTCTTGTGTTTTGAGCATTTGCAGGAACAAAAAAAATCCAGTTCTGGCCATCGCAGCCTTGCTGATCACCTTGGCACTTCTTGCGAGGATAACAAACTTGATACTGCAGATAGACTTTCTGAAGATATTGTTAGATGCATTTCTTCTATATACTGCAAACTTTCCAATGCCCCAAACTGTAATGCTGGCTTGTCAGCTTCTCCCACTTCATCCTTGTCATCCTCAAGTATATTTTCTTCTAAGCATCCTTGTGATAGTTGGAGTCCTCATTGCTATGAGAATACTACTGTGCATCATCAAGGGTTGAAAGAAGAGAGAGGAGCACACACTGCAATGGTAGAAGTACTGAAGATATATTTAGACGACGATAGTTTCAATTATGCTGCTGTGATGCTACAGAATTTCAGGTAGTCAATATGCAACTTTCATATATATAGTGTAGCCATCAGACTGACTGCATTGTCTAATGTGTATAATGGTCTCACAGTTGTTTGGCTGAATCTTATCCTTCAAATATGCTAGAGTCTGAATTGAATTTGACCACTCTTTTAAAAGTAATAACATAACTATTGTAATTTTTGAGTCTTCTCATTTGTTTTAAAGCTGTGTAGGTCATTGGTTCGAAATCTTGAGAAGGTTGATCTGAGGAAAATGAAGCGCGAAGAGAAACTTGCATTCTGGGTCAACATTCACAATGCCTTAGTGATGCATGTATGATTTTCAGAAGCTTAACTTCGTTTTGAGTATAGCTTATGGTAGAACATGTATTCTGAATATATTAATCTCTTAGTGAAGACTTTGTTAACATAAGGGTAAAAGGCTAGTGACGTGGTATACACTGACTCATTGAATATCATGATATCATCCCTATCACAGGATTGCTTATCTTGTACAAAATATATAGGATATTGTTGGGACTGGTACTGGGCAGTGGCTCTTCTGTACTCTATATATTGAACAGTTAGAAAACAACTGGTGTGGTCCATTATGCTATTCTTGGATGGATGGTTGAAGTTTTCCAGTTATGTTTAGATGGACCTAATAATTCTCCTTAGACAACTTGTAAAATGGAAATTTAGGAACCAACATCATGATCTTCTACTTGACTTTGCCCTTAAGTGACAATCCACATTAAATTTACTACAACATAATAATGATACCAGCCACTCTTAACTTGATTAATTTTTGGAATCCAACTCTCTGTTTGCTTCTTCTGTAATCATTTGTGCCATTGTCGATTGGAGGAAGTTCATTATCTGGTATGTTAATTGAATTTTGCTTTGCAGGCTTATTTAGCTTATGGAACTCATAATCGAGTAAAGAGTAGCTCCATACTGAAGGTTGCCGTTGTCTCATATTTCTTAACGTCATTCATTGTTTTTATTTTTTTTAATTCAGTGATATAACTTCATTTTAATGCACGTTTCAGGCAGCGTACAATGTGGGTGGACACTGTGTCGATGCATATGTCATACAGACCTCAATTTTAGGAATTCGGCCACACCACTCAGCTCCGGTATGTTTCATAGATTACATTTACCATAATGGGCTTTCAAGTGTATTGGGTTATGTTGAAGTCTGAAATGACAATAGGAAGCTTGATTTAAAATCTCCTCCACTTTTAGAGCTCTTCCTGACAAGCGCTGGTCAAGGTTAAAGCTTCTTGGCCCCTGCTGTTGACTGGAACTACCCGGAGCCATTAGAATTT
Organism: Xanthoceras sorbifolium; assembly: GCA_003430845.1. NCBI lineage: Eukaryota > Viridiplantae > Streptophyta > Magnoliopsida > Sapindales > Sapindaceae > Xanthoceras > Xanthoceras sorbifolium. Next base: position 34,286,311 of record CM010617.1, read on the forward strand.
AGTTTCTTGAATTGCAGCAGCCCTAAGAAGAAATGAGTTCAGAGAATTTAAATGACCTCCTGGACTGGAAATTTGGATTGCCAGTAAAAAACCAGTGCTTGTGGAAGAGGTGCATTAAGCTATCTGCAGTCATAGGCTCATAGTTGCGTTAGCCAAATTAAGCATCGAATGTTGTTAACTATTATAAGTAGGCAATTCTAATAATGAGTGGGATATATTAATCTCTAAAAATTAAGAGTACGGGTTCCTCTGCATAATATACAAGAAATTTGGATACTTTCAAACTGTTTAGTTTCTTAATTCGTTTTTTATTTCAAAACAAATGCAGTGGCTACAGACACTGTTTTCTCCAGGAAGGAAATCAAAGACGGTCAGTATGAAACATGTATATGCATTAGAATACCCGGAGCCACTTGTTCATTTTGCGCTGTGTTCAGGAGTATACTCTGACCCATCGGTATGAATATTTGTCGTGTTGACTCTTTTTCTAAGCTTACCAATTGAAATTGTAGTTAACATAAATTCATTAATTCTGTACTTGGAATTCGTTCTTCTGATTTAAATTTACAACTTCTTGATGAATCAGGTTCGAGTTTACACTGCAAAGACTATATTTCAGGATCTTAAACTTGCTAAAGAAGAATTTATTCAAGCTAGCACCTACATCCACAAGGAATCAAAGATTTTCCTGCCTAAAATTGTTTACTACTTTGAGAAAGATATGTCACTAGACGTGTCAGGGCTCCTGGAGTTAATAACTGGATGCTTATCGGACGAAAAAAAGAAAGCTATCCGAAAATGCATCAAAGGAAGGCATGAAAAGTGCATCAATTGGCTACCACAAAGTTCAACTTTTCGGTATGTTATCCATGAAGAATTAGCGAAAGGAAGATAAACAAGTTGATCGACATTCGACTGTCCTCTTCTGTGAATCTATATAGGATAAGTAACAGGTCTGAATTTTCTTTTAGCCTAATAATGGAGGATATGTCAAGCTTAAGGAGGTATTTACCAAGAGGAAGCTATATAGAATCTTCATGTAATATTGGCAAAGAGTGGTTTTTTTTTATTTATTGTTGTACAGCCTTTATAGATTTTGTTGGTTGGGTGAGGTTATATTAACTTAAATTTTTATAAAAATTTATGATTTCAACTATCTAATCATATATTTATTCTTAATCCACTTAATTATTTCCCGTCTTTGAGGATTAAAAGTAAATGTATGTTTGGATTTTGAAGTAACAAATTTAAGTTAATACAGCTTCATATTATTTGTTTAATTGAAATTTATTACAAACCATTTGGTTAGGCTCAAATGTGAGCTTTTAATAATTTTCTGTAATGCAATACCACTATTGTTGACTCAAAGAAATTTCTACTTGATCGCTGAAAGATTATACATTGCTTCTAAAGATCATATATTGTAGAAAATATATTTTAAAAAGAAAATTTTTTTAAACATTAAAACTAGTAAAAAATTATTAAACTTCTGGACTTTTTCTTTTAAAGTTTTTAAGGTTGAGAATTCAATATAAATATACGTAAAAGAACAAAGAATTAGTATTATATATATATTATTATTATTTTTTCATTTTTCCACGAATGTCAATGATTCAGCTGAGGACTCGCTCCGCTTCAAATATTAAAACAAATATGGGTTTACGTGGGTGTTTCTTGTTAGTCTAATCCAAAACGAACCATTTGAGAAATGAAAGCTTCTAATTGCGGACACATATTCATAACTCATTTGACGTACAGAGAAAGAAGACAAGTTTAGTTATTACATCAATGGTATGTATCGTTTGCTATATTTGTTTCCTCTGTTGGTGATTGTGTGTCATGATTCATGCATGATTAACATCTTCCACTGTGTTTATGTATATGATGATGATGATGATGATGATGATCTCTCTTTGATTTGTTTTAGCAGCTATGCAAATGTCTTAAATCACAAAATAATGCTATGATGGCGAGAATAATCACTACAGTGTTGAGAGTATTAACATATATATCTCTGCAAGTGCAATAAGAGACATATATATATATATATATATAAATGGTTGAGCTGATAGATATATCATATATATATTGAGCTACTGCAATTGTATTACTTGCAGATTCACTTTGTGCTTCTCGTTAGTCGCCAAGGAAAAGTGAGACTGACCAAATGGTATTCAGCTTATTCCCAGAAGGAAAGAGTTAAGGTACCTATCCTTGACATTGATGTATTATAATATGTTCAAATAAATGGTTTCTCTTGTTGTGTTGATGGACCATCAATGATGCTGGTTAATTGTTTCTCAAACTTTGGCTTCTCATTTGACATCAACTCTCTCACATAACATAATCATGCTTTTAATTAACTATTTGGGTTTCCTCTGAGTGATTGATCAATAATCTCTCATATGGTTTAAAATGTTGATGTTTATACATTTAAGGTAATTCGAGAGCTTAGCGGAATAATTCTTGCTCGGGCCCCCAAGCTTTGCAACTTTGTGGAGTGGAGGGGTTTAAAAGTTGTTTATAAAAGGTATTGCAATTTTTTTCTGTTCCAAGTTCCCAACTTTCTATCGTTTTTAACTTACTGTAAATATACAAGGCATAAATGTTATTGTGGAAAAACATTATTATCATTTTTTCTTAAATATGTGACACTTTTTTTCTTCAAATATATGGATATATATCATGTTCAGATACGCCGGCCTATACTTTTGTATGTGCATCGACCAAGACGACAATGAACTAGAGACTCTCGACATTATTCACCATTATGTGGAGATACTGGATCGCTATTTTGGCAGTGTGAGCCTGCTAAGCCTTCTAAGTAAATTAAGGATATCTATCAAGCTGATGTTTTGTTGAATTCCTAATTTTCTGGTACTTCTTGGTAGGTTTGTGAGCTGGACTTGATTTTCAATTTTCACAAGGTATATATCTTTTCTTGACATTTGATATTATTATATTGTTGTGTACGTTTTTCTTCTTTCTAATTCCGGTAGGACATTTTAGCATCCTGCTGCAGAAAATTCACTGATATGAGTAGTATCTAATATCCACAAAGAGAAAAATAGAGGGAACTGGATTGCATTTGCATGGCGAAAAAGGTTTCGATGATTCTGATAAAAAAATTTGGAATTAGCAGGCTTATTATATATTGGACGAGCTTTTGATAGCTGGTGAACTTCAAGAATCAAGCAAGAGAGTAATCGGACGATTGATAGATGCACAGGTATATATATATATATTATATGGCTCTACAGAATTTGGATTGATGTGAACTAATTGCAGGGTTCTGGTTTGATTAATAGTTTGAGGCTGGAAATGCAGGATTCACTAGTAGAGATAGCTAAAGAGCAGGCCAGTTTAGTCAGCAGTCTCATTGCACAGGCTACCAAATAGAAGCAGAAGAGCAGTTTCTTTTGATCAAATTTGTGTTCGATGAATCAATAAAAAATGCAGTTTTTTTTTTTTTTTTTTACTTTCTAAAGTGTATTTATGTTAAGAGTTTGATCCACATGTATGGGACTAGTGAGATTTTATTTGTGATAATAGAGTAACAATCTCTATAGACTTCATGAAACATTTTGATCAAATCAAATAGTTGTTACAGAGAAAGCTAAAAACGAAAAAACACATATATCAGACAGCAATTTCCTTTAAACTTTTGCTTTAATCACGGATGCTGATAAAAATGAAATATGAGCAATTCAAAGACCAAACCCACCAAGAGAAACTCAATCAAATTATACTCTATTGTGTCTGACGACTGCATTGAAGTGTCCAAAGCAAGACAAAACAGTTAACCTGCGACTGCTTTAAAAAGACAAAAAAGAAAAAAAAGAAGAAGAAAAGAAGCAAACTTGAAAGAAGTAGCAGAGCTACAGTGGGTGTTACTAATAAGCTAATATGGAAAATTTAAATTTAGACGTGGCAAGATCAGATTTTGAGACGCCTTTTATATAAAAGGGAGCACACAACGAGTATATATCAAGTTAAACAACAAATAACTGGAGCAGGACAGCAGAATTCAGAAGAGAGAGTAGTTTAGGGTTTAGAGCTGAAAAATGAATGAAAAGGTCATCTCTTTGATTTTTCCCAAAATTGAATATAATTCGCTTCAGGGTTTAGTCTATTTTCAGTGAATGTACTTGAATGACGATGGATTTTTTGTTTGTTTGTTTCAGGAGAAAGAAAGGGAGGTTCTTTCAAGACAATTGGAGAAGTCCTTGGATGCCAATCCGGATGACCCTTCTCTCCACTTTGATCTCGTAAATATTAACCCACTTGAAGTTTGCTCTGATATGTCTCTGTGTTGAATTCGAATGAGAAGTGAAAAATAAGGTGGTCTTTTTGCAGGGGGTGTGCTTGTGGGAGAGACCAGAATCGAAGGAGACAGCAGCAGAGCATTTTGTAAACGCAGTGAAATTGAACCCACAAAATGCAGCAGCATTTAGATATCTGGGTCATTATTACAGTGGAGTTTCCGTTGATACCCAGAGAGCTCTCAAGTGTTACCAGAGAGCCGTTTCTCTCAATCCTGATGATTCGGATTCTGGGGTAATACAAACCACTTGTCTTACGGTTTTTAATTGTTTTTAGTATTGAATTCTATCTAAGACTAGTATTAACAAGCAAACAAACGAAAAAAAAAACAGGATGCTTTGTGTGATTTGTTGGATCAAGGAGGAAAAGAGAGCTTGGAATTGGCAGTGTGCCGGGAGGCTGCAGACAAGTCTCCCAAGGCTTTCTGGGCTTTCCGTCGAATTGGTTTTCTGCAATTGCATCAAAGTAAATGGTCTGAAGCTGTACAAAGCCTTCAACATGCCATACGCGGATACCATAACTCTCCTCAGCTCTGGGAGGTATATTTTCAGGCTCTTTAGTGTACTCAAAATTTTTTCCTACTTCTTCCCTTGTTTTTAATTTCTTTAATTTTATCATTCTTTTATAGTCTCTTGGTCTTGCCTACCAAAGACTTGGCATGTTTACTGCTGCTATTAAGGTACTCTGTTTTTCTATATTTAGTTTCTGGGTTGCTTAGCTTTCTCTTTCCAGTAGCATATTTTGTGGACTTTGATCATGTCACTTTATTTTCTTTTCAAGTTATGCTTCCGTCATTAAACTGTAGTTTGATTATGAATTTCAACAGTCCTATGGGCGAGCCATTGAATTGGATGATACAAGTTTCTTTGCTTTGGTTCAAAGCGGAAACATCTTTTTGATGCTTGGTTCCTTCAGAAAGGTTAGATTTTTTTTTTTTTACTCCTGTTATGTTTGTCTACATATGTAGTTCACTTGAGCAAACACATGCTAAAATTAACACCATTTATCAATCGTACGGGATAGCATAAATTTGTTTGATTTGTATAGGTGTATTCAACTTTATCCTTTTGTGCCGTATTGCTTAATTTATTTAGACATGAGGTCTGAAATTTGATACTGTGGTCTTTATACATTAAGGGCATTGAGCAGTTTCAGCAAGCTCTTAAGATTTCACCTCAAGATGTATCTGCACGCTATGGGCTTGCTACTGCTCTGCTTGGTTTGTCAAAAGAATGTATTAAGTTGGGTGCATTTAGATGGGGAGCTTCACTGTTGGAGGTCAGTTATTTTGCAATTCCAAATAATAGTTGCCTTTTCTTTTTTGCTTTCGGCAGGTAGTAAGTACTCACTTTTCAAATGATTGCAGGACGCACATGAAGTTGCAAAAGCTAATACTTGTTTATATGGAAATATGTCGTGTGTATGGAAGCTACATGGTGACATTCACGTATGATTATCTATGCTTCGGCAATGAATGTCCATTTTTTCATTGGTATTATTTGTAGATAGATGGCTTGATATTATTATTACTGTATATGTGGTGCCCATTTGTATGCATCTTGTTTATTTAAGTAATTTTACTGCAAAATTCATTTTTGATCCATAGATGGTAAATATTGTAAGTGAGTTATTTTCTGTCATTTAGGTGAGTGGTTAAGTTGACAAATTTTGTATGTTGAAAAAATGCCTGTGATACCTCCCATATCTTAAATGAAATAATATTTTGAAAGGTAAATCGAATAGTTGTGGACGATAACAAAATTAAGGCCTTGATTTAATAATTATGGGAGAGCGAGAGAGAGAAGAGAGAATCATGTGCTTCTATATCTAGAGCGGAGAGAGAGAGAGAGAGAGGGAGGGAGGTTGCCCTCTTCTTCCACGTGTTTTTTTTCCCTTCAAAATCTTTTCTTCCTAGCAATTTGTTGTTCATTTCCTTGAAATTTGATATGAATCATCAAGTTGTGTGAAATATAACGTTTGTAGGTTTGCCCTCTTCTTCCACGTGTTTATTTTTTCCCTTTGAAATCTTTTCTTCCTAGCAATTTATTGTTCATTTCCTTGAAATTTGATATGAATCATCAAGTTGTGTGAAATATGACGTTTGTGAGATTACCAATGTGATACTTCCTTCTGTTTCCCTTCTGGTTAGCTTACATATGCAAAATGTTTTCCATGGATGGAAGAGAATCCGAGTTTAGAATTTGATGTGGAAACTTTCAATACCTCCATCCTTTCCTGGAAGAGGACCTGCCTAATGTCTGCTGTATCTGCCAAAAAATTTTATCAACGAGCTCTGCACTTGGCCCCATGGCAAGCTAATATCTATACTGACATTGCAATAACTTTAGATCTCATTTCCTCTTTGAATGAAAGTTATGAACATCACCTTGGTGTTTGGTAAGATCTCAGTTCATTTTGGCTTTTTTGGCTCATTTTGATGTTGCTATAGATTTGCTATTTTAACTTGCAATCTTTTTTTACCAGGAAGTTGTCAGAGAAGATGGTTTTAGGGGCTTTATTACTTGAGGGTGACAACTATAACTTTTGGGTTGCTTTGGGATGTTTTTCCGATCATAATGCATTAAAACAGCATGCTTTAATCAGGGGACTGCAGTTGGATGTCTCTTTAGCAGTTGCTTGGGCATACCTTGGGAAGGTATTATCCTATGAAAAGTTCTCCCCTACCCGCGCCCCTTTTCCCTTTTCTTGCTTTAACATGCATTTTGTTTAATTAATCATGAGAATTTTATTTTTAACTTCTTAGCTAAACAAACCTAGACTTATTGACATGTGAACTCTGCTTACTTTTGGAAGTAAGTTAACTGTTATGTTCAACAAACCATGTTGCTTCCTTATCCAATCATATTGCCCTTTTGGAGTCAGGTTATGGCTGGGACAAATTATCCCATATTTCGCTGACTTGACCAATTAGATAGGTCAAGCCACCAAATGTGGAATGAACTCTGCTTAGTATTGTACTTAAGACCCTCAGCTTAGGTTGAATGTGGTTTTGACATGGCTTAACTAGTATAAACACTTACTGGGAGCTAGGTTTGTGTACTTCAACTTGTTTGGACATGTCTGACAGGCAACAAATGTACCTGTCATTATAGGTAGCTTTTGTATTTTCCCAATTACATGGCTGATACACTCTGAAGATATACTTACAATAATGTTATCAAAGAAATGATTGTAACATATTAATGGAAGACTGTATAAACTTAAGATTAAGTTTGACGGTTTATGGACTAGGGATAAAAAAATAAGGGTTCCTAATAAGAAGAAAAAATACATATATGCTCTGCTATATATTCTACATATAACCACACCTTTAGGGGTTTTTCTTCTCTCTCTCTCTCCGGAAAGAGTCTCTTTACATCTTAAAATCAGTTGTAAATGACTCGTTTTTTAAGATGTAATAACTTTTTTTTTTCAACAAAAAACAGACAACCCTTTACTCATTTACTGCTTCTCATGTATTTAAGTCAATTGTTTCAGACTTGGACAAAATGTGTCTTATGGTAACTCTACCTTGTTGATAGCACCTTACATTTTTCCACCCTACTTCTACCATGTTCACACAAATAGGTCACTGCTTTATCTAAAAAGGCAAAAAAAGATAATAATCAGATGTGCTTTATCTAAAAAGGAAAAAAAATGATAATTATCAGATGTAACTAATAAGCTGCAGAAATCTTGGGTTTATGTTGCAAATTAATCTCTTGCTTTCTTTAATGGATTAAATTAACTTCTTTAGGTGGGCTTTTTATGTGAGTTCACCGGTTGAGATTTGCAGGCTGAACTTGGGCTAGAGGTTCTTGCTGCTTAAGGCTGATGCAGTTTTACCCACGGTTGTCTTAGCCTTGAGTGACTTGCTCCATAGTCTGGGAGAGGCTAATCAATCTGTTAATACAACTCAATACAAACATAAATGAGTTGGTAATATTTCTTTTTGCTGGTCTGTTACAGCTATATAGACAAGAGGAGGAGAAGAAGCTAGCAAGGCAAGCATTTGATACTGCTAGAAGTATAGATCCTTCGCTTGCATTACCATGGGCAGGCATGTCAGCTGACACCAATGCTAGGTAAATTTCAGTTTTGGTTTCAATGTATAAATAGTATATGATTCTATATCGAGTTCTTACTTCTATATACTTCATCCTGCAGGGAGGCCTCTCCAGAAGAAGACTTTGAGAGCTGTTTACGAGCTGTGCAGTTATTACCTGTTAGTGTTCTAGCCCAATCAATGCTCTTCCTATACAATGGACTTTGCACTTTGAATTAATCAATGTAGATGTAAACAAATGAGTTTATGTTGGACTGGAACTTCAAAATATTCCATGGATATGGTGGTCTCATCTCCATGCTGAAAGTTAACTGTTGCTCTTGGGTTGGATGGTGTTTGTCCCTTGGCCCCATCTAAAACCTTAGTAACTTTTTCTTTGGAAAATGTTGAGATTGAAAATAAGCTGGTTGTTATTGCCTTTGTAAATTACATTTTTGCAGGCAGAACATCTTAAATTATACTGAAAGCTTTGATTTTTTTCAGCTTGCAGAATTCCAAATAGGTCTTGCTATGCATGCTCAGCACTCGGGGCACCTTTCGTCTTCTCAGGTATGAATACTTCTAAGTGATAGGTGAGGGATCAACCACTAGAAGAAAAATATATTCTTTAAGCAAGAACCAACAGGGATAGTGTTAATTTAATATTTCTAGTAATTCTTCACAGGTTTTTGGTGCCATCCAGCAGGCAATACACCGTGCTCCTTACTATCCTGAATCCCATAATATGTATGGGTTAGTTTGTGAGGCACGATTTGACTATCAGGCTGCTGTTGCTTCATATAGGCTAGCACGCTGTGCAATTAAGTCTTCTGCAGACACCATTCCAAAATCTCATTACCAAGATATATCCATTAATTTGGCCAGATCACTTAGTAGGGTAAACATATTGGGGCCCCTCCTCCTCTTTTTTTGCTTGCCATTTAGATCTGTAAAAATGTTTATTTTTAACTGAACATCTTGCCCTCTTAGTGTTAGTAATGTGAAATTGTGAATGTATAGTGCTTTCCATCCTGTTTGATGCAGGCAGCGAATGCTTCAGAGGCTGTACGAGAATGCGAAGATTTGGAAAAAGAAGGTTTTAATTCTGCTAATATCTGTGTAGTACTTTATTTGCATATTGCCTCTTAGTTTCTACGGTTTTACTCCTTTAGGGCCCTAGTTAGGTGTTACAATTGACTAATGAATAGTTGGCCAAATCTTCTCTCAAGTTAAATCAGTTCTACTTTTTTAAGATGTGAGGCCTGAGCAATAGAGTATGCAGCCATTCAGACATATCATAGACGATTACGAGCGAAGTTACTTCTTTGGAGATGTTTTATTGAAGAAGTTAATTTTATCGTTTCATTTCTAATTTGAATCTTTTTGTGACCGAAGAACCTAATTGGAAAAAAAAATATATTGTGGCTGAATAAAGTGAAGCATGACAAAGATTGTGGAGTTGATTCTCTTAAATTTTAGATAGTAACTTGTAATTATATTCTTTTCTGGTACAATATACATCTTGTAGGTATGCTCAATGCGGAGGGCTTACAAATATATGCTTTCTCTTTGTGGCAACTTGGTAGACATGACTTGGCACTCTCAGTGGCAAAAAATCTGGCTGCAAGTGTTTCTACCATGGAAAGCACATCTGCAGCTGCATCTGTTAGTTTTATCTGTAGATTGCTTTACCACATTTCTGGACTTGATTCAGCAATTAATAGCATTCTGAAAATGCCAAGGGCCCTGTTTCAGAGTTCAAAAATGAGCTTCATAGTGTCTGCGATCCACGCTCTTGATAAGAGTAATAAGCTTGAATCAGTTGTCTATAGCAGTCGTTGCATTCTTGCATCGCCTGAAGAAATAACTGAAATGCACTATTTAGTAGCACTGGGTAAATTGGTAAGTAGTTTGTTTTAGTTTTTGTAACTTGATGTCTCTTACGCTAACTTGGCGGTTTAGTACCATGTTATGGTTGTAAATATTTGTGGATATTCTTGTTCCTTTGCATTTTTACAGGTTAAAAATGGATCGGAATCCTGCCTTGGATTTGACAATGGAATCTTTCACCTTAGGAAAATTCTTCATGTGTACCCTAACAGTAATTTGATAAGGTATTCTGAATTTCTATAAAAACTGTTCATTGGTTTCTATCTGTTTAACCTTCAGCTTGTTTGTGTACAACTTTTTGTATTTGAACCACTTTACTTTTTAAACTCTTAGCATTTTGTTGGGGACCTAGGTCAGAATTACTCAAATCCCCAATTCGAAACCCTAACCCTAGAAATAGAATTCTAAAATTAGGGAGTTTTGATTTGACTAGTTAAGAATTCAACCAATCAAACTGTTGAGGACCTGGTTTTTAAATCCAACAACAAACCTAACCTCTCTAACAATCAATAACGCAATTCAACCCTAACTTCAATTTAGCCCCAAATTACAAACATCTATGAACCCTAACTTCCCCAATCAACACAATAACACACCCAATCTTCAATTGATCCCGAAATCAATACAAATCCACAACCCTAACTTCACTAATAACCAAATAAACAAAACCCAACACAAATTAAAATAATATAGATAGATTGTGAGCTTAGTTACTTTTTTAGGGAATCCCTTGCTCTCTAGTTCTTAGGTTATTAGCCCAAACCCTAGCCCAAGTTGATCTCACAAGCGAAATTGCAAAAAGAACCGATTTGTTCTTGGTGATGATCCAAGAGAATGAGAGAAATGTTCTCAATTTGTAATTTTGATTGATGATGATAGTGAATATTTTACAACCCTAGACTAGTTGTTCTATTTATACAAAATCAGAAAATATGGAGAAATGACTAAAATGCCCCTAACTATTCAATTTAAAAGTGTGCAGGAAATTCAAGTTTTTTGGGCGACCAGTGAGCATCGCGACCTTGGTCGCGACCTGGGTTGGTCGCGACCTTGGTCACGAGGCTCACTGCCTCATTTTTCTCTTCCTCGCGCTAAATCACCATTTTTCTCCAGTGAGTATCGCGACCTAGGTCGCGACCTGAGCTGGTCGCGAGCTTGGTCGCGGTGGGTTCTAGCCTTGTGCTCCAGTGAGCACCGCGACCACGGTCGCGAGGCAGTTGGTCGCGACCGTGGTCGCGGTACTCACTGCCTGATTTTCTCACTTTTTCTTCTTCTATCCTCTTCACTTCTCCTTTCCTCCTTCTAGTTCTATTACTTCTTCTAGGTGAGTTCTCATCACAAACCTCCAGAATTAGCCCTTGTTGGAGAACTAACCCTAGCCCAAGCGATTTCCAAGGTTTTGGTCTCGGAAAAAGCCGATAAATCTAGATCTCGGAGTAGTAGCCCTTGCACTAGCCCAAGCTTTAAAAAAGCCGAATAGAGATAAACCTCTCAATTTTACTGATATTCTCCATTGATGAATTGAATAATACAAACTTATTCTATTTATAACAACTCCTTAACCTAACTTAGTCCTAATAGGAAACAATTATAAAAAACCTAAAACAATTCTAATAGTAATTAAATAAAAAAAATCCTACTAACAAAAGAACTAGAAGAGCAATTAAAACTCCTAACACAATAGGTAATTAATTCCTAAAACAATAGGTAATTAATAGCAACTAAAATAGGAAACAAATACCAAATAAAACTCCTAAATAAAATGCATCAAATCCGGGCAAAGAGCTGTCCGCCAGTGTGCACCGCAACTTGTGGTCTCGACCGCAAGTCGCTGCCATGAGTCGCGATACTCACTGCCGCAAATCTTCAATTTAATCGCGACTTAAGCGTGACTTGGGAAGTCGCAGTCGCGGCTTTCTTTTCCAAGTATGGACCTCATCACATTTATTGTTCTTGACCTAAATGTTCTCTCTAGTTCAGTATTGCCTTTTATTTTGTAGAAATTCATCATATGATACTATTTTGACTGTTATTGAATCTGCATATCGTCTATTCAAGAGTTACGGCTTGACATATTTTTTATATCTTATTGCTTTTTGTCAAGTTCCTTGCATACCTCATGATTTTGGTACTAATTTGTACTTGTTGTACCTCTTAAAATTGCTGGGAACAGGAACCTCCTTGGTTATCTCTTGCTATCAAGTGACAAATGGAAATATACACATGTTGCAAGTAGGAGCTGCAAGATAGAGACTTCCAACGTCACGAAAAAGGAAGGTCTAAAGTCAGCATGGGAGATACTCGGTGCTGGAGGGGTTGCTTGCAATGTTATTGGCAGTATTGACATGAAGTTTTCTTTCCCAACTTGCAGTTACGAATGCCTCAATGGACCTAAAGCTGTCCAAGAGTTGCAGAAGTATTGCAATTTTTCCAGTTTTCCTTCTTTTATTTTCTATTGATCATAGTAGTTTATAAAGTCTTTGAAAATTACAGGCACTTTTGCTGAACGATGTAGCTTATTTATCCTTGTAAAAATAACTTCTTGCACCCCCATCCCTTCGCCTCTCTACAGAACCCCTTTGCATTGATCTTTTAAAGGACAACTTTTCACAGAAATCTATTTGCAAATTGTATTTGGAGTTATATAAAAATGTTTCTCTAATGAATAATAATACTTTGTTTCAATGTGTAGATGCTTACGTCGGGAACCATGGAACCATAATGTGCGGTACTTGCTTATACTTAATCTGTTACAGAAGGCACGTGAAGAGAGATTTCCTAAGCATCTTTGTACCATACTTGAGCGGCTACTTCTTGTGGCTATTTCCAGTGAATTTTATTCGAAACAACACATTGCTTATCAATATCAAAAGTTTCAGCTTCTTCTTTGTGCTTCTGAGATCAGTTTGCAAGTTGGGAATATTGCTGGATGTATCAAGCATGCAGAAAATGCTTCAGCACTCTTGCTTCCTAATGGCTACCTTTTTTTTGGACACTTGGCATTATGCCGTGCCTATGCTGCAGAAGGTAATACTATAAAACTTCATGAAGAGTATGTAAGATGCTTAGACCTTAAGGCAGATTATCATATTGGCTGGATATGTCTCAAAATCATTGAATCTCAATATGAAGTACTAGCTGATTCAAATATCTTAGAGTTGAACTTCAAGGAATTCTCAAAAGAGCGGAAGAATTCAATGGATTATTGGATGGCTATATTTAGTTTGGTGATGGGTTTGTTTTCCATATGGAACAAGGATTTGCTTTCAGCAGAAAAGTGTCTTGCACAAGCTTGTTCTTTGACGGGTGCTGAGAGCTGCCTCTTTCTCTGTCACGGTATCTATCTATTAACAAATTGGTTTTTTGGCCTTCCTTTTCACATTATAGTCTTCTAATGGAATTCACATTAATTATTAAATGCGGATCTAAATTTTAAAGAAGTTAAAATTGAGAAAATGTCTTTGTTAGAATCCGTGTGTTGTATAACAGCTTGAACCTTTACGTGGTTGTAAAAAGCAATATTCTGATATACTGATATTGGGTGGCAAATTGCAAATTTAGGGGTGTTGTAGAATTGTGAACATCAGAAACCATGAGAAGCACTATTATTTTATTTCATTGCTGAATACCAACTAGTATTTGATAAATATTATTTGATGCATAATCATTTTTATTTGTACTATATATTTATATGTTTTCAATTCTATACTGACAAGTTGTGATCTGGAAAGACATGTTTGCAAGTTTAGTCTGTATTACTATTTTGGACTATTTATTTTGGTTAAGATATTGTTGCCTTCTCTTCAATCTGCCTGCAAAATCCATTGGCTCTTAAAACACTTGACTCATCCTCCATCTGGACGCTTGTTCACATTTTTGGTGTTAATAAATTTTTTTATTCTTGTTTGCTATCAAAAAAGAGAAATTTTTAGGCAATTTGTGGGTAACTATCCTAAATGTTAAAGAAATAACTGGATATATATCTTGAAAGTTAATATATGGTTTAGGTGTTTGAGTTCTCTCTCTTACTGTGTCGATATAGATCAGTGTTCTCTCTCTCTCTATGTCAGCCTCTCCCTTAATTCTGTAATTAACTAATTGGTGGGCCCAGGTACAATCTGTTTGGAACTAGCCAGGCAATGTCAGGATTCACAATTTCTATCACTTGCTATAAGGAGTCTCACAAAAGCTCAAGAGACATCTCTTGTTCACTTACCTATTGTCTCAGTATTACTGGCTCAAGCAGAAGGAAGCCTACGCTCTAAAGAAAAATGGGAGAAAAACCTTCGTCTCGAATGGTTTACTTGGCCACCAGGTTTAATTCTCATCCAACACTTGTTTGCGTGTGTGACTTCTTTTCTTTTTTTTTTCTCCCTTTTGGTATGTAAGATGTTCTCGAGTAAGTTAATTGATTTTCATTCCTTTAAAAGATCATATAATTGTCCAGTTGATTGAAATTCCATTTGGAGGCTAGTAACTATTTAAGTGCTTATTTACAGAAAAACATTATGAACCATATAATGATCCCTTTCTTGACTAGGCCCATGGCCAATTTCCTGATGATGCAAGTTTGTATATTTAATTTTACAATAATATAATCATAACAGTTTCATGGGTGTGGTTTTTACATTAGTGCTTCAGCATCTGCTATCTGTTTCTTTGCAAATGTATTTCTGCTTTAGTTTATATTCTTGAGGGAAAGTTAAGTCTTGGTAAATCTGTCTTAGCATTAGCAGATACCCCATCGTTTTGTTTACTATCATCACATTTCAGTATTATGTCAATCTTCTTCAAAGGTCCGGTTAACGTCTTTAAAATTTGTGCGTAACGAGATTTCCATGACAGAAATTCTTCTACCAGTTTTCCGGCTAGACGCATCAAAATTAAGCAATACGATGGTTTTTTCCACCATGGTTTTATTTCTCTGACTAGAATTCTGTTTTCCACAGAAATGAGGCCTGCAGAACTCTTTTTTCAAATGCATTTGCTTGCAATGCAATCGAAAGATGGATTGGACTCTTCATCTAGAGTGGAATCCTGTCAGAGCCCACAGAAATGGGTTCTTCGGGCAATTCATACAAACCCTTCTTGTTTGAGATATTGGAAGGTTCTGCATAAGCTTGTGGAATGAGTTTGACCTTCAGGTATGCGAACAACTGGGTAATTTTGAAGATCCTGGAATTATATACAGTGCTTCCTAACTATTTGAAAGTGGTCGGCTCACCTTCCTATTAGAATCCATGTAGTTGATTGATGTACTACGTACTACATGCTGGCGGGGTCTTCAACCCTGCAGTTTCATTTCCCTGTATATTGTGATAATTTGCCTCAATTTTTAGTTTCTAATCAGATGCTTCACAATCAAAGTCATTATAGGCATTGTAATTTACGGTTGAATGCTGTCATTACAGGCATTTTATTAATTTTAGTTTCTAATCAGATGCTTCAGAGAATTCTGTGTTTCACCTTCATTTTTCCTTTTTTATTTTCTGTGGTGCTAATACTCTTGTTGAAGAATCTGATATATTGCTGGGTAAAAACAAGGGGATGAATTTTTCAAGAAAAACTTCACTACTGTGATTGATATGACAATTTTTCTGGCTACAAAAGTTTATTCAAGCAAAAAGAAAAAGAAAAGTTCTCCAATACTAGATTTATTGTATCATGTATTTCAGTTTATGAACTATACACAACACACACTATTATGTTAAATATCAAAGAATTCAGGAGGCTTCCGTTGTGGGGTTGAGAGAGTAATCACCAGACTCATCCTTATTGTATCCCGATGCTGTGCTTCATTCATGCTAAATCACATCTCACAGTTTCAAGCCGCAATGAGTGAATGTCCTCTACCTGCCACTGCCTAGTGACCTGGAGTTCTCTAGCTCATCAGATGGATCCCATTCCGACAAGGATGATACAATCTTGGACAGAGTGGTAAAAACGTCAGACATGGATGGACGAGCATTTAGATCGCGAGCTACACAGTTTTTAGCAAGCTGAGCGATGGAGAAGGCCAAATCTAAGGGGTATGCATTCTTCAAAGAAGGATCAATGAAGCCTCTTAGTTTCTCTCTCACATTGTCTCCTTCAAGCACCCTATTTATGGACAAAGAAAGCAACTCCTCTCCGCTATTCTTGTCACCTGAAGCAGCTTCCCTTCCAGATAAAAGCTCCAATATCACAACCCCATAGGCGAATACATCAAGTTTTGGGGTGATCACTCCATTCTCAATGTACTCTGGAGCCATGTAACCGTGAGTACCAACCACATGCCTAGTCA
Organism: Xanthoceras sorbifolium; assembly: GCA_003430845.1. NCBI lineage: Eukaryota > Viridiplantae > Streptophyta > Magnoliopsida > Sapindales > Sapindaceae > Xanthoceras > Xanthoceras sorbifolium. The sequence goes on from CM010617.1 coordinate 34,302,852, forward strand.
ATTGCAGTCCACCCTGGTCATGGCCGTCCACTCTTCTTGCCAACCCAAAGTTAGCAACTTTGGCTCTGAAGTTGGCGTCCAAAAGAATGTTACTGGTCTTCAAGTTCTTGTGGATATAGGGAGGATTGGTGTATCTGTGGAGATAATTGAGGGAATTAGCAACGTCGTAAGCAATCTGGACTCGCTGCTTCCATGACAGAGTATCAGAAGTTTGGAACTTGTTGGAGTGGAGCCAATCATTAACAGTGCCATTGTCTGCATACTCGTAAACAAGATAGGTGTTGCCTTCATGGACACAGAAACCAGAAAGCCTTATTATGTTACTGTGATTGATCTTCTTCAGTAAGTTGATCTCGCTTGAGACATCTCCTTTCATCACCTTTACAGCGGCATCATCACCCTTGATCGAGCCCCTGTAAACGGATCCCTGAATTTTACTGTATTCGCTGAAATTTTCTGTGGCAAGTTGCAAATCTTGAAATTTATATACTGTCAAGGACTCAACAGCATCTCGAAACCCTTGGGAGGAGACAGAACTAGGAAAAGATTTGCTGTTATTAGGCAAAGCTGAGTAATCGGTAGACTCAGAGAACTTTTTGGGTGGTAACACAGGGACTGGCTTGGACTCGGTCTTGGTAGCCCGACGACGACGATGGAAGCAAAACAGGAGTCCCAGTAAGGCAACAAGAAGCAGCAAACCCGCTCCAATCCCAACACCCACATAAACCCACTTAGAAGAGTTGGATTCATCAGGAGAGGAGCCTGGTGGTGTCTGTGGGGCAGGTGCGGGCGGTGAAGACTGCGGTGGATGCTCAATCTTGGTGGGTGGATTCTTAAGTGGTACCAAAACGGTCGTGAATGGGTATATAGTATCGCTTTGGGACAGTTGATTTGCAGCTAAAACAGTTTGCACATCGGCACGGAAAAGGTCTGCTATATAAGCAATGGTGTCACCCGAAGTGACCATGTAACTTAACAGGTATCTGACACCCGAAGCTGTCTGGTTTGGAGTTGGACAAGCACATCTAAGTGGAACCAACAAATCCAAACCTACAGTCAGGTTCCTGTCTCCAACGGTGTTTTGAGCCATCATAGCCTGGCAAGTGCTGAGTCCCTGGAAAGTGTTGTTTGCAACTGTAAAGTAGGTCTCCGCCCTGTTTCTGAGCTGGTAGGTGGCATTGTGCTGATAGTATTGACCCGAACAAGAACAGTTGACAGGGACCACCAGCTGGGTGTCAGTGGGTATGTTGGCGACGTCTGAAGTGAGGTTGTTGATGGAGGCGATGAAGGTGGGTTCGGCTTTCAACAGATAACCAATCTCGGCGGCTGAGTTGTAGAGAGGGTTGGATCTGAAGGTGAGGTAGGATTGACATGTTGATTTGACTCCGTTGCAATCGAACCCTTTTGTTAGGTTGTCATAGGCCTTGTTGTAGCAGTCTGGCTGATGATTGTTTATATACGGTTGTTGTGCTTCTATTACTGGTAAGAAATCACTGGATTGTAAAACCAGTAGAACCAACAAGACACAAAATTTAGACTTGACCATCTCCATGCCCGATTTCTCTCTCATTTTCGTTTTTATAGATAAACGGACAAGGAAATGGCTTCAACTATTTATTGCGTGTTTAATTTAAAGTTCGATTGCATGACTAGCAATAGTCGCCAACAGACCGCTGACCACCCGACTTGGACTTTAGAAATTAATGAGTCAACACGTCTTTCATTGTGCGCGTAGCTGGTAAGTTAAAATACCGTTCGTTACGTTATGGGCCTTGACCCATAATTCACTGGCCGAATCACAAATGAATTAGAATTACTTACAAACTCTAATGAAAACCAGATGCTTAAAAGTTTCTTAAATTCTCCAGCTCAATTACAACTTCTTTCATGGTTGGTCTTTTTTTCCCATTCAATTTTAGACATCTTCTTGCAATTTTTGCAAATTCCAAGACCTCTTCTTCTTTTGCTTCTTCACAAACACGACCCTCTAATATTTGAAACAGACGATTCTCTTTTACTGCTGATATGTAATGCATAACCAAGTTTTTCTCTTCCTCAAATTTAGTGCTGGAAACTGCCTTCTCACCCGTCAAGAGCTCTACAAGAACTACTCCGAAGCTGTAAACATCGCTTTTTTCGGTGAATTGGCTAGACTGAAAGTACTCGGGATCCAAATAACCGAATGTCCCGTGCACTTGTGTGGTTAGGTGACTTCTATCAATAGGTATTGACCTTGACAGACCGAAATCAGCAACTATAGCATTGTAATTTTCATCCAAGAGTATGTTGGTTGACTTGATATCTCGATGAAAGATGGATGTAGAGGCGGCAGAATGCAAATAAGCAAGCGCACCAGCAATGTCCAAGGCAATTCTGAAGCGACATTCCCAAGAAAGAGACGAAACATGACCCTCGTCGTGGAGGTGATGGGAGAGTGTTCCATTGCGAACAAATTCAAAAACTAGTAAAGGAACTTCTGCATCAAGACAACAACCCAACAACTTCACAATATTCCTGTGGTTTATTTGTGAAAGAATAACCACTTCATTAATGAACTGAGCAACTTGGCTTTCATCCATAATGCGAGCCTTCTTGATGGCTACTATCTTGCCATCACATAGCATGCCTTTGTAAAGTGAACAGAAGCCCCCAGTTCCACGAATTCGACTTGCGTTGAAGTTGTCTGTTGCTCTTTCTAACGCTTGGATACTAAATATTTTGGTTGTCCCAACTGCACTTTTCCGTGAAGCAATCTGTTGTTGCAATAACAAGCCACCATTTCGCGTAAAGAACATTTGCCTCTGCTTCAATTGTCGTTGCCTCCCAAGCCTCAAACTAAACGAGATTCCTGATATTATAATCACTGCTAAAATCAAGCCTCCAGCTATGCCTGCAAGTCATAAAGTGGATGGTTAACATATAGATATCAATTTGACTATTCAATTTCTTAAGACTACTATTATCAGGCAGGATTTTTAATAATCCACTATAACGAGGCCAGTGCTTTTGAAGCCAAGGGATAAGATAAATAATACCTAAAGAGACAATTAGAGGCAGTGGAATTTGTCGTCCATCGGCGATGCAACCATTTTCTGGAGTACCATCGCCATGGTAGCCTTTCGGGCAACTGCAATAATATGACCCCGCTGTGTTCTTGCATTCTGCTTCCTGTGCACACCTTGCCTTTCCCATTTTGCACTCGTCAATATCTAAAAAATGAGATAGCTAGTCACCATTAGATGACACCAGAAAAAGAAAAAAAAAAAAAAGAAGAATAAAGCATTGGTAAATATTAACACAGATGTGTTAAAAGTATAATCAGAAACTACCTTCACAGCCATTGAGAAGATAAGCATTGCCATGATAACCTTGACTGCACTTACAACGATATCCATGGCCATTCGCATAGTCAACGCAGTCAGTATTTTCGCTGCACGCATAGCTACTGTTAGCAGAGCCAATTTGTCTTTGATTTTCTCTGCATGAGTTCTTCCCCACAACCCAAGTCAATCTCACAGGAACATGGTGATTATCCAAATAGTAATCGGAAAAGTCATGCTCAGCAAGGAATGCACGCGCACAATCATGTGAACCAAACAGATACGGCCGTCCTGAAGAACTAACGTTCAATATACTAACGTGGAAGGACTTAAGGCCTGCAGGGAGAGCAGTCTGACAGCATTGCACACCCGCACAAGGAGAGGATTGTATATCTGATGTCTGCCACGATCTTTGAGCCTGGCATAAGGAGAGACACCCGGTTGTGTAATTGGAAGAGTATGAGTTGGTAATGTAGGAGTAAACGTCACAACCAATTGCAACCAGCTTATTGTTAATGTGTGAGAAAATGAAAGGGTTGGGTACTCCTATCTCTCGATAAACAGGTCTTATGACTTGTTCCAAGCCAAATTGAACCCCGGGTTTGGTGGGATAACAGTGAGGAAAGTTCCAAGTATATGCAACTCGTACCTCAGCATTTGTAATGTTCAAAATCTCTAGTTGATAAGCACGCAACATGGGGACTTGTTGCCGCAGGTTTGAAGAGTGATTCTGGCATGTGATCTCAAACCATTTGTTTCTGCAACAGCCCTTACCAATACCAAAGGGGTAGGAAATTTTGATATTTCCGCATTTACTTGGACAGTGCAGCTTGGCAGCGAAGGCATCATCACTCTCCAAAATCGAAACGAGTATTAGGAGGTTAAACAGGAAGCCTAATCTGGATGACATCCATGCAGTTTCAAGTATTTGATCAATTCAAAGTGTTGGATGTCAGTCCCTTTATGTAGCTTGGAGAGGTAATCCATCTCTTAGTGACTATCGGGGAAACATCCAATGCTTCCAAAATCGGTTGCTTTGTTGTTATAACCCTTCTTCTCTAAACAAACGGATGATGCATTGTGCTCGCTGCCGAAGGAATATTACTAATCAGCCGAATTAGATAATAAATCTAAACTGTGTAAATACAACTACCAAGTCCTGCACCTTGTGCCCAGTGGGGTCAGTTGCTTCCATTTGGTTTTTTCTTTTGTGATGGACCAATTTTACCAACATTTACAAAAATGTAAGGGTATAATTATCAATGACACAATCCTATATTCTAGTATACCACTGTATATAAGAAAAGTTGAAAACAAACTCACATAAACTAACCTATATTATATAACTTGAATAATCCAATTTATAAAATCTGCGATACCCCTAATTCAGTTTCTCATATGAATAAGAAAAATATATTCATTATAGGCACACGCCTCTCAAAAAGGTGATTGAACATATTTTAAACTCCAATTAGTAGCAAATCTGAATAATTTTGCTTTTAAAAAAATTTTGTTACCATTGCTACGTCTGTAAGATTATGGGAACTAAAAATTTATAAAATGGGTTTAGTTTATTCATACACGTTTTTGAATACTTTCCTTGACCTTGTGGCTTGGAGATGAATTGCAGAACTTGGAAAGTTGTTGCAATGGTGCAAATTTGAAGCAATGAGACCTGCAAAAATATGATTTCATTTTTTTTTATTTATTATTTTTTGAGTAAAATACTCCATTACATCTTAAAGCTAACTCTCTTGAGACTCTAAAACTGCCATTGGAAATAATAATTAACATGAATTGGGATATTACATCTACCCAAAAGCAACCCTCCAATTAGCAATAATTGAGGTTACTCTTTAAGTAACAATTAGCAAGTCAGAACATGGTTTTCTGCTGCTGAAAAATCTTTTAAATCCTATGGTCAGTCGAGCTTGCATTTGCGGAGGCATAGCCTGAAGGCTAATATTGCTACAAAATTGAGTCCTATCCAGGCAAGAAGTAACACTGCAACAACATTGAATGGCAAATCACAATTACGAAAGAATATAATTTAAATTGCAGTGTCTCATGTTGCAAAGAAGTTAAATCAATAATCATATATCATGCGCAATACATTCAACAAAAATGCTGCAAGTATCAGAAAGAACATACCAGCTACAGCAGAAAAGAGGAAAATAGACAAGCGATATTTGACAATCCATGGCAGACTAACTTCAAGAGAGCAGTGCCTCTGAGACTCTCCCACTTTACCGTTATCCACAGGGTTTGTACTCTGTGCATGCAAATCTGATAATGGAATATGAACACCCGTCACTGGAAGCCCATTTATGTCCCTAACTTCAAATTTCAAAGCCACTGGAGTTGCATCCCAGTCTATCTCGATTGCTCCAAAATTTGGTTGGCCTATGAATGAAAGATCAGAATATGGAAAGATGCAATTAAATCATATCACTAAGAGATTCATAAGGAGAAATGAAGATAACAAGCATACCATATGTGCATGATTTGTATCTGCAATTTCTGCCTATAACTCTCATTGTACTTGGTGCCAACCATGCCAGAAATCTCACAATGAAATGTAATGGTGGTGGTACTACCTTTTCAACAGCTTGTGTAAGCCCACTTGAGGTAATATCATATAGTGGATATCCAACAGCACAGTCGTACCTTGTAATTTCTCCATAATGAACATCTCCGCTGATAAAGAATACTCCATCTCTCTGCACAAGAAAACAATCAGTGATGATGAATAAACAGGGGAGAAAAACAAACTTATGCAAAACATAAACAAATGAAGAAATAAAATCAGATCCGGTCAAAAAATTAAAAAATACAAAATAAGAGGCCTCATAATGCAACAGAAACCATATATCACAGCTGAAAGCTGTTTAATGTAATTGGAAAAACACAGCATGAACAAATATCAACAGTTATCACCTTACTCTCTGCTATCAATTTAAAAAGGCGATCCCTCTCCTTTGGGAAACGTCCCCAAGACTCCATAGAAAACAACGGGTGAGTAACAGCTGAAAGATTCGATATAACCTGAATCAGGGGGTAAACACAATTATAGAATTACAAAGTACATGATTTAACAAATTATGCATATAAAAAGCTCATAGCCAAGTGCAGCCATTCAGAATTAAACAAATCAGTCTACATTTTATGCAGGGACATGGGTACTATGGCCATCGTACAATAATCATTTACGAGATAAGTGATGTTACAGCTATAGGCACTGGCAAAAGAGATATAGAACACGATACATCTTCTAACAAGTAGTTACGTGGAAAACAACATATATCGCTAAATAAATAGATAGAACTATGAAGCTAGTAGACATAGAGCTAGATGATAAAAATTCATCAAATACCTGAATAGAAGATCCAATTAAGGTAACGGCTGATGCCGGACCCTTCAACTCCTTTTCCAACCATGCCCATTGCGAACTCCCCAAGATTGTTCCATCACTGGACAAGGGGTCTCTGTGGTATCTAGTGTCCAATAGGATTATCTGAAGGAATTAACTACACACAATCAGTGCAAGATATGCATTATGTTGGTAGTAGTTTACTTATCAAGGTGAAAATCACAAGTAAACAAGATTTGCACACACCACAAAACCAATTATGTTTTGCTACTTTAAAATAGTAATCGTCAAAAGCCCACAGACAGCGCGCAGAGTATTCAGTTTCTATCCGGAAGACGATACCAAAAAAAAAAATTCATAAAGCATTTGTTATAATACCTTGATTTGTCTACCCACAGGGCCGAATGTATATGATGCATACACACCAGCCTGCTTGCGGCTACAAGATTAAAGCCATGGTAAGCACATGGAAGCAAAAATTAGACATCAATACATAATCAAACGGCATTAATAAACTAAAGTAATTGCTCACCGTGGACTGTCATGAGGTTCATCAAGGAAATCGAGGAGAAGCCTTTGGTTAGAAACTTTGCCACCAAATTCTTTCCCCGCATCATTTAATCCATAATCATGGTCATCCCACGTACCAATAATCTACCAAAACAATAACAATAAACAAGATTTAGGGTACTTGTAAAAGTATATTGAGACAGAAGTTGCAAGTGAAGTACCTTGGTGCTGCGACGAAGACTAGAGTATGCAGGATTGGTCTTGATTATTTTGTATTTGGCTTCCATTTCCTGCTGAGAAGCAGGTACAAATCTGGGGACGTTTTTCCAGGGTCCAATGGTCCTCTCCTTTCCAAATAGTTTAAATGGACGTTTGATGTCTCCATAAATATTGTCACCCATCCATATAAACACTTGCGGATCAAACTTGATAATTGCATTCCAGATGGGCTGCGTTAGAATTACAAACAACCGTTACTTAGACAACACAATCTAGGCAGATGAAGACAATTTGCATCGCGTCAATATCAGTGAAAATATTATCAGAATCACGAATTAGCTACTAGTGTGTATTAGAGAAGAGGCACGGATATGATATGGTATGACCTGAGGAGCGCTTTGGTCAGCACATGATCCAAACGCAATACGAGACACCACCAGCTTCTCTTCAGCTTTCAACGAATTACCGCCGCCGCAACTAACTATAACCGCTCCGCTTATGACTACTCCCCACCACCACCACAACAACCACCGGCTCCTCCGCCCCGCGCACTCCATACACTGCTGCGACAATTGATTATACTTAGTCCTCATTAATATTCAAATCAACCATCGGCGCTCCTTTTAAATATGATCCGTGTACGGAAATTTGGATGCTGTAAAATTTGAGAAGCGAATCACCGGAGGATCTCTGCTTTGGCCGATTCGAAGATTGACCACGTTACATGCCTGTCGCCTATTTCTCGAATTACATTGGCTGTCGTCTTTAATCTTTTTATGTCGCTGCTGTTGACTGCACCGATTGAGAAAGTTCACTTATTTTATTGATCTAATTGCCTTTACTAGAAGGTAAAATATTGTTTTTGGGAAGATTTGATCAAATTTATATTCATATTCACAAAGCAAAAAAATGTTTAAATATTACTTTGGAGATCTCTTAAGATCTATTTCCAATCAATTTTTTGTATCTAAATATTTATATCATCCTTAATTTATAAAGATGTCTCAAATCTACTACGTGACATATAATTATTAAAAAATGTGCTTTTAAATTTTTCTAATTAGCATGAATGATCTCTTTTTAACTATTATATTTTAAAAATACTAATCACAATTCATAAATTTATACTTAAATAAATATTTATATAAAAAAAATATTAACATTTACATAACATCTATATCCGTAATTATTAAGGAATCTTTAAACTTGATTTATGAAATTAAACCTTCTTTCTTTAATCGTAAAAATTATAAAGTAAATTAAACCTATGTTTAATTTTTTATTATGAGTTACTGCTAATTTATAATTATTTATTGTCGTAATATGCATCATATAAACAATAATTTATTAACAAATATAATTGCATGAAAGTATAAACATAAACACATTATACACCAAGACACTAATTCAACGTCACGTTTTTAATCACTATAAAATTAAAAGGTATGCATTGGTGTACACTACTTAATTTACAATAAGACCACAAACATCTTTCAATTATGAATCATAGGCTTTACATATCTTATTTTAAAAGACAATAATTTAGTTTATAGTATAGACAATTAATTTGAAAAATATCATAAAGATGTAAAAGGTAATCAAAATTAAATAAATCACATAAAAAAGATAATTTGTCTAAAAAAATTAATATCACAATCACAAATGTATACTTAAGTACTTAACCCAAAATAAATACTCACACCTACCCAAATAAATACTCGTATTAGCATAAGATCCTTGTCCATAATTGTTACAACACAAAATCGATTAATTGACATGAATATTTGTAAACTTGCTTACTGAAATTAAACTTTTTACCTCTATAAAAGTTTATTTATTATTTTATAATTTTAAACGATGATAAACAATTACCGTATATTTTATTTGTGTTGTAACTACATATTACCATGTAAATAATGATATTTTAATAAGAATAATTGCATTAAAATATAAAACACCAATACATTATATTCTAAATATAAATACGAAAGAAAGAGGTATGTATTAATATATTTTAATTAATTAAGTGTATATTTACACATTAAGATCATATAATGTCTTTTTTTTTTTTTATATATATAACTCATGGTGCTGACGACTTGAACCTGTCACATTATCAGACTGAATTAGCGTCTTTACTATCGAGCTATATTGAACAGTAGTATCATATACATCAAATATCATTATACACTTAGGAAAACGAAATATATTTGAACCGTAACTCTTAACATTCTATAAAATAGGGTTTATATTACACGATAATTAATATAGAAAAAAAAATGAATCACATAAAAAAGATTTAAAACTTGTGAAGACAAAGATGGGCAAACAGAAACCATAAGTAGAATGTGTCGTATTGGGAGAAAAAGGAGGCTGGTAGTAAAACGAACAACGTTAACAATAATTCCAGTTGTTTCACATATTATTATTATTGGGCTTCTTATTGTTATTATAACGAGTAGAACAACAAGTGTGTCATCGAATATGCAAAGCTCGGCCTTGTTTTCAGCTGTCAAATTCAATCCTCCTCCAACCGCTCGAGTGAAGGCGCTTTACACAGCAAATCCAAGCACCGTCGACGATCGCAATCACATGGCGGCTGCGGCTAATCCCAAGTGGGCGCAGAAGACTATAACTCTGCCTCCTCATCGCCGAGGCTGTCATCTTATCACCCCCAAGGTCGCTACCACTTACTCATAACCCTAACCCAATCTGTTTATTATTATTATTATTTTTTTTGGGTTTAACTTATGTGATGGTTTTTCTGGGAATCAGATAGTGAAAGAAATTGGACAAGACTTGTCGGAATTCAAATGCGGCCTTGCACATCTCTTCCGTAAGTGGCTGCTGCCGCTCGAGTCCAGACCAATTATATTTTTATGTTTTTATATCTTCACGTTGTTGATTGGAATCGCTAATTTCGATGTTTCAGTTCAGCACACAAGTGCTTCTCTTACCATTAACGAGAATTACGACTCTGATGTTCGAGATGACACCGAGACTTTCCTCAACAAAATAGTCCCAGAGGTTGGTTGGTTTCTCTTATCTTGTATTTCTATGATTTGGCGCCATTTGTCCATGTTTTCTGCGGTTTAAGTGGCATTTTGGATGTTTTATTTTTTTCAGGGGAGATCTGCACCTTGGAAGCATACTCTGGAAGGTTAGTCTGGAATACTTGTTTCAATCAAAGCAACCATTTTTAACTTCTTTCTTTCGTGTTGTTTTAACACAGTTCACTGCTTATATAATATAAATTCGATAGGCATAGGATGTTGAAGTTTAACATTTTAGGACTGTCAAGCAAATTCTTGTTATGATGAATTGATTGTGAAATAAGATTATAAAAGAAGTTTCATTATTTTGACGATCCTTGAAAGTTGAAAGCTTTTCATTTTCCTTTTTTTTTTGATCCTGTTATGTTAGCCTTGTTCTTACTATACTTACAGCCAACCATAAGGTCAAGCTTTTTTTTTTTTCCCTTCTTGGATACATATTGTGTGCTTGGCTGGAAAGTTGATCTCTTTTTGAAACTCTTATCAATTACTGGCGTCATCTGAGTGATCTCTAAAATGGTTCGAAATCTCAATTCAAATTTAATTATTGGAAACTTAAGAGAAGGGTTATAGTTGTTTTTACCCTATGCTTTTAGCCAAGCTTATGAAAATGATAAAGCAGTTGGTTGATTCTTCTTTCATTGTGAACTTTCTTGCTTATTTTCCTATCATTGATAAGTTAGTTGCCCAGATGCTGATCATAAGTTGGGTAACTTTTGCAGGCCCAGATGACATGCCAGCACACATTAAATCATCAATGTTTGGCTGCACTCTCACGTAGGAAATCTCATCTTCGTAGTTAGAACTTAGAACTGCTTTTTAGCTAAAATCTTCTGTTGCTGATTTCCATTTACCTGGTCATGTGCAGGATTCCAATCACAGATGGACAGCTAAATATGGGAACTTGGCAGGTGTGTAAGAACTGTTTCAGGGTGTGCTCAATTCAAGTGCAGTTCTCTTTTATTTGATAATAATTTATACATGATTTTGAAAATAACTAGTTAAAAATATTAAACCAGGAGAAAATTGTTATTGTTGTTTTCTATGAATTTGTATCCAGATGATTTCCCAATACTTTAAATTACACTAATCTTTGAACTATTTTCGGATTGCGATCAAACATCCCTCTTATTTTCTGAATATTCTGTTTTTCTTTCATGGTCAATAGCTAATTTTTTATAGATGGCTTGTGCATAAAAAATCCGTTACTATGTTTTGAAATTTATGCTTCATCAATTTAGTTTGAATGCTCGGCACATAATGAATTTTGCCTTGTACCATTTGTCTACTGTATTTTTGTTCATTTAGAATACAGGAAACACCAACAAGTAAAGCCATAGTCTATTAATGCACCAGAATGTAGTGGTTTTAATTATTTTTAATCTTAATGAGAAAGATGAGTACACAGAACAATTGCAGTTTTAATCACCAAATTGGTGAAGAAGATAACACCATTTATGACCCTCTCTAATATAAACTAAAATATGAAAAGATGAAAGTTCATAATTTAGTTGTTGAAGGCTGTTCTAGTAAATTAATGCATGATGAGTCGTTGCTATTGTTCTTTGTCATAAGTTAATCTCATAAGCAACCATGCATGGAAGCAAACCTGAATCTTGTGAAGATGGGTACACTAGTTTCCGTAATTTAAAATTTTATTTTATAAGGTTTTATCTTGCTTGTGAAGTATGACTGATGTAGTGGAACTGCAATATCGAACTTCATTTTTTATCCAACAGTGATAATCATCTTTGATCATCTTCATGGTTCTGTTATTACTTGATTATAATGTGTGGGTGGCACTATAAATGTGAATATCTCTGTTATAATCGCCAACACTTTTAGATTAAATCCCATACTAACTGTGTCTGTCTGATCATTTCATGAATGTGTAATTAATATTACTTTCTGTTTATGTCAATGCTTCAGGGAATATGGCTGTGTGAGCACCGCGATGTCCCCTACTGCACGCAAAGTTGTAGTCACCCTTAATGGAATATGAGACCATGAAAATGGAGACTTGATTTTTTAGTTATATCTATGTTCGGTAATGTTATGTACTAGTTTATAACATAGTATAAAATTCTCCTGTGAAGACATGCACAAAGTTTGTTAAGATCCAATAACACAGAATCTGTTACTATGCAAAGTTCTGGTCCATTTATTTAGCAATTGATTATTTATAAAGAGAAAGAATAATGAACAAAGGAATAGGTACAGACAAGGGGAATCAATCTAGTGCATCATGATAGCGAACTCATCGAAGCTGAGAACTCCATCTCCATCAAGATCAAAGGCGCGGATCATAGCCTTGCAATCGTCGACGGACCTGGAATCTCCGAGGCGGCTGAGCATCCTCCTGAGACTGGCAGCGGTTATGAAACTCGATCCCCTCCATAACATACATTCTAAATGCCTCGCTCAGCTCCTTCCTTTTCTCCTCCTCGTTGTTTTTGCTGGTCTCCATGAGTTTCCGGAATTCCTCCAAGTCCAAGTGCCCATCCCCATTTAAATCGGAAGATTCGACCGCTGCCTCAGCATCCTCCATGGACAGCTCATCTCCCGCCATCCTCAAACACCTCTGTAACTCTGCCGCCGATATCCTCCCGTCTCCATTCTCGTCAAAGTAGTTGAACACCCTTCGTATCTGACTACCGATGCTGCAGCTGCAATCGCTTTCTGTTCTATCGTCCGTACCCTTCATTGAAAGCGAGCGCTTTTGTGTCTTCTTTGTAGAAAGTTTTCGGCGTAATCTGTGAAAAGCTGATTCTTTTGGTTCATTCTTGTTGGCAACCATCCTTTTATGATATAAGAGCTAGCACTTGCAATGGTAAGTTTTCTGATTGAATTATTGTATCTGCGTTTCTTGATGAGCGTGCATGTATATATAGAGAGAGTTGTAAGAGAATAAATTATAATTATAATTAGAGATATGGTTGAGAGGAACTGGACACGGTTATGTATTTAGTTTTGGTGGAGTCGGCCAGTTGTTTTGGGCTGTTCCAGAGGCGGTACTGAGTTGCCTTTGCGCGTGACGGATGGTTCCTGTTTCTACGCAGGTTATTCTTCTGGATATTTCCGGAATTTTGATTTATCTTGTAGTCGGTCACAAAGTCAAGGTAACACTAACAGCTTACGTCACGCCTCCCGCTCCATATAATTAATACGCGTTCCCTCCTCCTCTCTTTTTTGCTTTTGCTAAAAATATCCACAAAACTCAAATAACGGTCAAAACCGCCTTTCCAAATCCGTCTAATGTTTTGTTAATTGTCTATGCACATTTCAGAAGAAAACCTTTAAAGCCATTCATTATACCTTATTTTTAGAAGCATTTTTAAATGCACGAACCAAATTTATATGTAAAACTGTATACACTAAGGGCCGTTTGATAAGTGGGTTTGGATAAAAAAACGAATCAAATTTATATGTAAAATTGTATACACTAAGGGCCCGTTTGATAAGTGGGTTTGGATAATTTTTTTATCCAAACCCATGTTTGGTACAAGCTGAGTACTGTTGGGATTGGTCACAGCCAATCCCAACAGTACCCCATTTTCTCCTGTCCCGCCTCAACAGGTGGGACAACTTGTCCCACCTTTTTTTTTTCATATAAAATATTATATTTATATATAATATATTTTAATAAAAATTAATTTTTAATAGTTCTATATATTTTTAAAAAATAATTTAAATAATTTATTTTATTTAAATAATTTTATTATTTATTTTATTTAAAATTACTTTTAAATAGTTTTATTATTTTTTATTAAATTTATTTTATTAATAAAATAATTTTAAACTCAATTTAATTTAAGTAATTTTATTTTTTATTTAATTTAAAATAATTTTATTATATGTAAAAATTAATTTAATTCAGCCTGATTTTATCCAATCTCACACTACATCAAACACATTACAGTAATAATTTAATCCAATACATATTGCACCAAACACATTACAGTATTAATTTAATCATGTCCAATCTAATCCAATCCATTCGAGTAGTGTCCCTCTCTCCTAAATTACGAATAAAATATAATAGCTTAATATATATATATATATAAGTTAGTTTTTTTAAAAATTAATTATATATAGTTGTATTTATTTTTTTAAAAGTAGTATAAATATTTTATTTAAAAAAATTAACCATATTTAATTTTTATTATTGATTTAAAACAATTTTTTACTTTAAAATTAATTTAATATAATAATTAATCAATTTCAAACTATATAAAACATATAAAATATAATAAAATTTTTTATTCAATCACATACTACACCAAACAAAACATAGTACTATTTTTAATCCAATCTGTACTGCACCAAATACATGACAGTATTAATTAGTCCAATCCAATCTAATCTAATTCAATTCCATAAAAATAGTCCAATCCAATCTAATCTAATCCCATAAAATAAACGAGCTCTAATCATGTAACTTCCTTTGATAGGATCACATGTTAAGATAATTTTTATATTTGCGTGTAAAATAAAGAAGAAAGATAAAAACATGTCAAAATCCAAAATTGGACTAACTTGTAGATATTTGTAAAGTTATGGGCCAAAGCCATGACGACTCCACTCGAATTGGATTTTCTCTTGTGTGAGCCCCTATGTCCACGTGACAGTATAATTTCCACAAAACCACAATTATTATTTACCCATTTATTTTCTCCTCCTCCTATTGGACAGAAAAACATAGTAATTTCCAATTGTGAAAATAAAAATCTCTAAAAAGCCGGTGTTGCTGGCATAGTTATAGTGTGAAGCACCACAGAGAACTGATGATTGCAAATCCACCAATCAGACGGCTGAGGGACATCCGAGTTGGAGAAGAAGAAAAGTAGAAAACAAACAAAATCGGATCTGTGTTGAAGGATAATTGCACACGAACAAAATCTATGTACACAAGAAAAAAATAAAAATAAAAAAAATCTAGTCAGGTAAGGGAGCTCCCTCCCTCTCGGTCGCCTCTAATATCCTCTCTATATCTCTATCTGGCTCACCGTCGACTCACTGAGTTTCAAAAGCATATATTGCAGCAGGAGAGTAGATGGCGACGTCTTCAAGCTCTCTAGGGACGGGCCTGAGCTTGCATCAGAGCCGTCCGTCGTTGAGTCGACGAGATAACAGTCATTGGATCGTGCGGCCGCGTAATCATCATCTGCCTCTCCGCTCTCGTCTCCACGCCAAGCCGCTCTCTTTTCCTTCTTCTTCTTCATCTTCTTCTTCTTCTTCTGCCAGGTACTCATTCAAATTCAATTCAATTTTTATCAGAATAAGCAAGTCTGTGTTTTACTATGTGTTTGTTTGTTTAATGTTTATTTATTTTAATTTTTGGCTGATTAAGAAGGTGGTCACCTGAAGTTGTTAGTGCTCGTATAAATAAGGCTGCTGCTATTTGGAAACGACCGACTTCCGTATTCGGTGAACAACTCAAATTCAATTGCGGTTCTTGCTCTCTTCACCACCGTAAAACACCTTCCAGATTTCTTGTGTCAACACCAAGAGCCTTCCTTGACAAATCTACTTTCAATTTGTCCAAGCGCTCGCTCCACACTGCTTCTGTAAGTTAACTTTTCCATGTTTTCTGATACAGTAGCTACGTGTCATTTATACTACATCAAGTTTATCTCTTGGTAGGAACCTGCCCCTAAATACACTGTGTTTTAAATATATTTCTAAAATTCACTATCATCATTGTAAGATATGAAACATGGTACACTATCAATATGAAGAACTGATTTTGGCAGCATATTAATGTTGATTGACTTCAATTTCAATTGTTTTCCTACAGAAACTTCTATTTGCTGTTTTTTCTTTTTATTTTTCTGTATCATAGTTGCACCAATTACCATTTTTGATTGAAGTACTGCAATTCAATTAGACTGTCTGTTACAACAGTAGTTGCAAATTGATAGCTTATATAGTTGCCTGAGCACAAACTTCTGTGTGCCTCTGTTTATATTGTACTCTCTATAAATTGTCAGGAGAAGCATGCTCATGTTCCCTGTGCAACTGTGGGTCCGGATGAGCCGCATGCTGCAAGTACAACCTGGCCAGATGGTGTTCTTGAAAAACAAGATTTGGATTCATTATATCCTGAACTAGAAAGGAAACAAGTTGAGGCATTTTTAAGTACTGAACTTCCATCTCATCCAAAGTTGTACCGAGGACAACTGAAAAATGGTCTCCGCTATCTTATTTTACCGAATAAAGTTCCGGCAAACAGGTATGGTTTATCCACTAAATATGTCTCTTGCACTTAGCAGTTGTCATAATTTATGGTTACATGAAGATATAAACAGGTGGCATTTTATTGTAAAATTTAAAGATTAGGAAAGATAATAAATTCCAATTTTTTTGGGTGGAATTTTAGTGCGTACAGATGATTGCTTTCAATCCCCAACAACATTATTCGCTTATATATTTGTTGTCAAATTCAGCCATCAGTACCTGGTGGAGGATTCTTTTCAAAAAAGTTTCTGTTGTTGCAACACTTTTATCCTCTGGACAGTTTTCTTCAAATGTCAGTGATCATACATGTCAAATAGAGTGGATGCTAATGGTTTTTAAAGTGAACAACTGAGTCCAGCATTCACCATGAGGAAAATGATTGTATATAAAACTAAACTGAACAGAATTGTATGAAAGTAATGTAGAAAAAAATATGACCTTGTTGTTGAACACAGTCAATAGTCAAGCTAAAAGGTGCTATATATGACATTTGTTTTAAACTGGAATTCTTTAAAATTCAAGTAAGGAAAAGTTTGGCCCTGAATTTTGGCAAGGGTGAAACGAAGAAATCGCATTTGTTGATTCTTAACATAATAGCCTCTCTCTCTCTCTCACACACACCCACCTACACCCACCCACTTGAACTTATGTAGAAATCTTATGGAGTTTCTAGGTTTGAAGCACACATGGAAATTCATGCTGGATCAATTGACGAGGCAGATGATGAGCAAGGAATTGCACATATGATTGAGCATGTTGCATTCCTGGGAAGTAAGAAACGTGAGAAACTTCTTGGTACAGGGGCCCGTTCTAATGCTTACACTGATTTCCACCATACAGTATTTCACATACATTCACCGACTAGTACAAAGGTTTCTAATTTCTGTTTTTCCTTTGAGATTCTTCTATTATTGTATTTGTTGATCTGATTTTCCTCGAGCAGTTTTATGGCCATTTCTTATGAGGCTAAAACAAGAAATTAAAGAAGCTAGTTCTCTTTATTCAAATTGGCTAATCTTTTCTTTTCATGTACCCAAGATATCTATGGATATATCGTTTTAACAATTTTGTAGGACAATGTTTTTTTGCCAGTGCAATTACTCCCATAAAAACACAAATTTTGAATTCTTTCAGAATTTGCACCTCAAAGGATGCATTTCTTGTTTCTCTGTATCAATTTATTGTCTTGGTTGATTTCTCCTAATAACCATTATTATATTGCCTATCTTGACATGAATATGATGCTGCTTGCCAGGACTCTGATGAAGATCTACTACCTCTCGTTCTGGATGCCTTGAATGAGGTATTTGCTATATAATTTAAGATAGATGCCTTGAGTTGCAAAGATAATTCATTATAATCCTGTTCTCTACCAAGTTTTTGCCAGTTGGTGCTTATACAATATCAGCTGACTTGCTTGTTTATTTCTGCTTGCTGTTGTTACTATTAGAAGATGGTCATTAGCATCAGTTTCTTCTAGTGTGACCTACAAGGATCCATCTTAAAAAAAAAAAAATAAGAAAAAGGAATTAAATGGAAGATGGTACAATTAATGTATCAAATACATTATTTTTTTTTATGATGGTTACAGATAGCTTTCCACCCAAAATTTCTTTCTTCTCGAATTGAAAAAGAACGGCGTGCTATTCTTTCAGAACTGCAGATGATGAATACGATAGAGTATCGTGTCGATTGCCAGGTATGAAAAGTATGTTTTGAGTTTTTTCTCATCATTAGATTCATTTTGATAGTAATATCAATGTTTTTATGTGAAATTCTTTTGACTGTAGTTATTACAACATTTGCATTCTGAAAACAAACTCAGCAAAAGGTTCCCAATTGGATTAGAAGAGCAGATTGAGAAGTGGGATGCAGATAAAATAAGAAAATTCCATGAACGTTGGTACTTCCCTGCAAATGCAACCTTGTACATTGTGGGGGATGTTGATAATATTTCAAAGATAGTTTATCAAATTGAGGTATGAATTACTTAAAAAAATTATTATGCAAACTTATGTGGGTCATATCCATAGCTTAAGAATCTCTATTTCTGGAGTCAGTATTTTAACTATGATTTCTTGCTTGTCCACAGGCTGTCTTTGGAAAAACTGGCCTTGAAAATGAAACAGCTTCTTCACCTACTCCTAGTCCTAGTGCATTTGGTGCAATGGCCAGCTTTCTTGTACCTAAGCTCTCAGTTGGGCTGTCTGGAAGTTCATCTCATGAAAGATCATCTAGTCCAGCAGATCAATCTAAAATCATTAAAAAGGAAAGGCATGCTGTTCGTCCTCCCGTGGAGCATAACTGGTCTCTTCCTGGAAGTGGTGCAGCTATCAAGCCCCCGCAAATATTTCAGCATGAGCTGCTTCAGAATTTCTTAATTAACATGTTCTGCAAGGTCTGAATTCTGAAGACTTATATTGCTGCTCTAATGATTTGTGATGTTGTACTTAGAAGGGGTATTTTGTGAAGTTCTCCCTAGTTCGGCTGTTTCATTACATAACTTCTCATGGTTTTAAGTACTGGTTTTGTGCCTTTCACTAATTTCTTCCTTATTTTCCTTATCTCAACGTCAAAGCATAATTTTGCTGCATTTTTATAGTTGTAAAAAATTTCTCCATATATCTTGTTGAATGTAAAAGTAAAGAGATGTCAGGGGACTATGAAGAATGCCTCACAAATTAGATAGTAATTGTTCCTAACTAACCTTCATGTTTTTAACTTGTATTGTTACTTATAGCTGTTCTCTTCCCTTTTCATGTTTTTAAGAAAAAACATGTAATTTTCCTACTCTGTCTTTACAGGGAGAGTAGTTTGATGGTAATACTTGTAGGAGCTAGCTAGCTAATTAGTATAGTATGTGCATCTTGTCCATGGACTCTCCCTTTCATTATCATCGGCCTTTAAACCATCTAAATTGAAAACTTCCAGTACTTTTTGCGGACAACTTTTATGCAGATAGTTTATCTCAGTAAGATGAGGGTTGAAACCTTCTTTTCCAATGAGAAGTATAAAAATTTTCTTATTACTACTTACAATCTGTTTTGATTACAATAAATGTTTTATGACCTGTTGCAAACTTTCTGATTGTGCCTGCTCAGTGTTACCATCAATAGCTTATCAAAAAAGGTGCCGCCATTAATGTTGTTGTTGGTGGCAAAGTTCTTGATCTCTTTTTGGTGCCCTCACGATACAAGATTGTACCACTCCTATTTATTAAATATGATAAAGGGCCATAAGTGTTAAATGGTTTCTATTCTGTCTTTGATGATCTTGATGTTTTGGTTTTATGTTTTGTATATTCGCCTTCATTAATTTGATTTGTTTTCTTCACCTTAGTATTATTGTTAATTTTTGAATGTTGCTACAGGTTCCCGTGAACAAGGTCCGGACATATGGTGACCTGCGAAATGTTTTGATGAAGAGAATATTTCTATCTGCTTTGCATTTTCGGATTAATACAAGATACAAGGTGTGTTGGTAATTGTCGATAGTGGACTTTATTGTGAACAATTATTTGCAAGTTTAGGTGATTGTCATTTGGCCTGAGTTTTGTTTAGCTTGTGAATCTTCTCCAAGTTGTCCAGGTCAATTTTTTTAAGCCACGATTATTAATCTATATACTAGTGGCCAGGAGAGTAATATTATTGCAAACTAGAAAAGTGACTCTCAAACAATTTTTGCAGTTTCATTTGAAAATTTTAATTTTTAATGGTGCTGCTTTCCAAAGTGTCGTGAGTGGTATATAATCTGCAATTAATATCATCTATGGGATTTTTGGTCCTACCTTGAAGAAGTCATACCAATAAAAAAGAAAACCATCATAATCAATATCTGCAACTCTCCATATTATTGGAAGTATGGCTGTAGGTCTTTTTTTCTTTTTACTGTTTTTGTATTGTTATGTAATCATGATCAGCAGCTTTCCAAGAGTGTAGCTAATATGTAGAAATTTTTAGAGTTCAAATCCGCCGTTTACCTCTGTTGAAATGGATCATAGTGATTCTGGAAGGGAAGGATGCACAGTCACAACCCTCACCGTAACCGCGGAACCCAAGAATTGGCAAAGTGCTATTAAAGTTGCTGTTCAAGAGGTTATACTTCCTGCTCTTTCACTGTCTTCACTTTCAACCTGAATTAAGTTTTTGTTCTCTTATTCATTGTTGTTGTTTGCTTCATTTTCTTGGGTTAATTAGGCAGGTGTTCCACAAGGAGACTAAGTTAATTTATAATTCAGGGTTATATGTTCCACTTTTTTCCCTTGCATTTGCTATTCATGATTATTAGGCTATGAGTTATTTCATACAAACAATACCACTGTAATGTTTGGGCCTTAGCAGGTGATATGTGTTTCTGGTACAAATTTACTTTAAGGTTAAGTACGAGGATATTTAGTCGACTTAATCATCTTTTTCTGCATCTCTTTTGCTGGTATATGATATATATGTTTGCTGCAGGTTCGGAGGCTAAAAGAATTCGGTGTCACCAAGGGTGAATTGACTCGATACTTGGATGCACTATTAAAAGATAGCGAACACCTGGCAGCTATGATCGATAACGTGTCATCTGTTGATAACTTGGATTTCATTATGGAGAGTGATGCACTAGGCCATACAGTGATGGATCAGAGACAAGGACATGAAAGTTTGATTGCTGTCGCTGGAACAGTTACTCTTGAAGAAGTAATTTTTACTGAAACAGTGATCCTACCTATGAGCAGTTTTTCCTCGTGCTTTATATTTCATCATATTAGGTTGACAAATATATAGTTACCGTTTTGTTATCAAGAGCAGTATGCTCTTAAGCTAAGAAGAAACTCATCCAGTGCATTTATATTACATATCACAGAATGCCGTTTTAGGATTTGCTCCATAGTTGTTTTTTGCCTTAAAACAATCATTTTCTAAAAAATTTCTGCATTGCACTCCTGTTCCCAACATTGCTTCTTTGATGCCTGTCTGTTCCTAAGTCGTAAGAAAGGAAAAGGTTATTGTGCTTTTCATTTAACAATAACATATTAAGTTTTACTCGCCGTTTCAACATATGAACTTCTATTTGTTGGAGATATGTTGAAACCATCAACACTGATGATACATGAAATCTGGAAATTCATGATTATGCTGCATCTGTGGCTTGAATTCTAATGCATGTGGATTGGTGATATTTGAATTGTTAAAGTTGTCCCCATCCACATCAGTTGATATATCCTGGCATCCTATTTTTTCCTTATCCAACTTCTTCTCATCATATTTCTTGTCATGTTAACGATTTGGTGGTGTAGGTTAATTCCATTGGTGCCAAGGTGTTACAATTTATCTCAGATTTTGGAAGACCTTCTGCACCCGTTCCTGCAGCAATTGTTGCATGTGTTCCTAAGAAGGTGCACGTTGATGGAATTGGTGAAACTGAATTCAAGATATCCTCAAGTGAAATTACTGATGCTATAAAATCAGGAATGGTGGAGCCTATTGAGGCTGAGCCGGAGGTGCCATTCCTCTGTAACTTTGCTTGATTAAAACTTTGAAATTCATTTTCATGGTGTATCTATGCGAAAATCATATTTTGAACTTCGTTATTGTATCCGCTTGTTTGTGCAGCTTGAGGTCCCAAAAGAATTAATTACTCCATCAGAATTGGAGGAGTTAAAATTGCAGCAGAGGCCATCCTTTATTCCTCCAAGTCCAGAATCAAATGTTACAAAAGTGTATGACAAGGAAACCGGGATCACTCAATGCCGTCTTTCCAATGGAATTCCTATCAATTATAAGGTATGGCTTACATTTATTTAAAATGCATTTTCTTCATTATGTGATTAGATTTGGTTTATTTAGTTCTATGCATGTAATGTAAGATTGTTTTAGATAATGCAGATATTTTGTTGAGTAAACTTTTTTCTTTTTCGTTTTTCCTTTTAATACTATTATTTTATTTCTGTTAAGGTTACTTTAACCTTGTGAGTCATTTATTATTCATACTACTTTTATCATAGAATGATGGCTAGTTTTCATTAGCATGAAGTATATATCTATCAGGTTGTTATTGTTCAAGGCCTTAAAATGAGAAAGATGGCTTTAATTCATGGTTCATTTTTCCTTTATGTTGATATTAATTGGACATAAGAATGCGTATTTGCTTATATTCACTACTTGTACCCTTGTTTTTGTTCAGATTTCTAAGAACGAAGCTCAAGGAGGTGTTATGAGGCTCATAGTTGGTGGTGGGCGAGCAGCTGAGAGTTCTGAATCAAGAGGAGCTGTTGTTGTGGGTGTTCGAACTCTTAGTGAGGGTGGTCGTGTGGGAAACTTTTCAAGGGAGCAGGTACTATATCTACATAGATCCACACACACATATGTAGTTGTATTGTATATAAGTAATTATTTTTTGTATGCAAGAAACTTCATATAAGACATTGTTTAGTGCTTATTTTATTAAGTAATTTACAACTATAATTACTGGAGTCAAGAGTTTGCTTAGGTTTGAGGCAAGAACTGGTTGATTAATGAATCTCTTAAGCATTTCCAACTGACATGATATATTTTTCCTTTTCTTAAATAAAGCAAGAAGTTCAGACAATTTTCTGATGTTAAAAGAAACTGAACCGAATAGGATTTTTCTTCCTACTATAGATGGCAGTCCTGAATATATTTCCGAAACTTTTGAATAAGGAAAAGAAGTACAACGTTAAAAGAATGTTTATAGTTATTGATGGACAATTTAAGAGTTGCAGGATTTTGCTAGATTATGTAAATCAGAGAAGAAGGTTCTATAGAATCCGAGAAGGCGTTTCCTTGAATAGAACAAATTACCGTTCCCTATTGTGCCATTTTACTCCATCACCAATGCCAGATGTAACATTCAAGTTAGGATGAGTTTATGTTTGCAAAGCATGGCATTGAGCTATGGCAAAGTTAGTTGCTTATTGTAATTTGATACTATTTGCTTATTAACAATGAATCGCACAGTTTGCTTTCATTGGTTATTTAATGACTATCCTATCTTGATGTGTTACTGTAATAATTGTAGGAATGGTTCTAATTGCTCCAGGTTCCCCATCCCATTGGTATGCTGATTGTCTCTCACACATGTTTAATTTGCTTCCTCAGGTAGAACTTTTTTGTGTGAATCACCTGATAAATTGCTCTTTGGAGTCCACAGAGGAGTTTATTGCTATGGAATTTCGTTTCACTTTAAGAGACAATGGAATGCGTGCAGCTTTCCAGTTGCTCCATATGGTGCTTGAGGTATCCCTATGTCAACCATAATTTTTATACTGTGATTGTGCCTTCTTTTGTAAATATGTTACTGCTACTCAAGATCATATTACCATAAGTATCTGCATTTTACAATGACATAGTAATACTTCCTACTCAATCAGCTGCATAATGATGGTTCGTGGTTGTGACTTGCAGCATAGTGTCTGGCTCGAAGACGCATTTGACAGAGCTCGACAGCTGTATCTGTCATATTACCGATCCATTCCCAAAAGCTTGGAACGCTCAACTGCTCACAAACTCATGTTGGCAATGTTGAATGGAGATGAGCGGTTTGTAGAGCCTACACCAAAATCATTACAAAATTTAACTTTGAAATCTGTAAAAGATGCAGTCATGAATCAGTTTGTTGGTAATAACATGGAGGTGGGTATTTTTTACTGTTAAGTTCTTTTCTAAGAACGTTGTATCTGGATGTGACGTTTCTTATCATCTAAAGGTGATCATTCTTCAGGTGAGTATTGTTGGGGACTTCTCGGAGGAGGAAATTGAGTCTTGCATTCTTGACTATCTAGGCACGGTTAGAGCAACAACCGATTCTAAGAGAAACCATGAATCCAATCCAATCATCTTTCGACCATCTCCATCTGATTTGCAATATCAACAAGTGAGAATCTAATCTAAATTTCATTTCAT
Source organism: Xanthoceras sorbifolium (assembly GCA_003430845.1). Lineage (NCBI taxonomy): Eukaryota > Viridiplantae > Streptophyta > Magnoliopsida > Sapindales > Sapindaceae > Xanthoceras > Xanthoceras sorbifolium. The sequence goes on from CM010617.1 coordinate 34,327,468, forward strand.
GTAATTTCAGATTTTCTAGAAATGCAAAAATCTCTAAGGCATATGAAGTTTAATTTTTAAAACTGTACCCAAGTTGGGTTAGTTCTTAGAAAGCTTAAATGTTGGTTGGCTATGATTTTGAACTTTAAAGCATAGGAATAGTCATTTATTTGCTTTTAATCAGGTATTCTTGAAGGACACAGACGAGAGAGCATGTGCCTACATTGCAGGCCCTGCCCCAAATCGTTGGGGTTTCACAGTTGATAACAAAGATCTTTTTGAATCAATCAGTGATATTTCAACTACCAATGGTGAGTTTATGCTCGATATCTATAGTAGTCACTTTCAAGTGACGAAAAAGGATGATCTAAAGCATGGTGGTGCTTGTACTTAAATTTACAATCTTCTTTGCACATGGTGCTTTTTAAAATATTATCCATCATGTTCTTGAAGGTTCATTTGGTTGTGTGTGTGCTTTTTTTTTTTTAAAGTCAGAAATTGATATCAAAGTGCCAAAAAATATTGAGACGAAGCACATGGTAATCAGTAATTTCTCTTTCAATTCCACTTGGTTTGGATGATAGCACCTTAGAGATAAGATCTAGTTGATGGTGAATACTGTTTCCTTTTTTTTTTTTTGCTCGACCACGGTGAATTTTGTTGCTATTTTCACATCAACACAATGAATTTTAAAAGATTAGGTGCTTTGCTTTTCAACAAGCTATTAATTGATTAACCTATTGTATGGGGTCTTCATTTTCTAACATTTTTTGCGAGATAATTTAGTTTCTAGAAAGACGCATTTTGTACTTTGATATGCAGAATTCATACATTAGCTGCAATCATATGCAGATGTACAACCAAGCTCTGAGGAAGTGCTTGTGGAGGGGAAGGATATTGAGAAAGATCAACAAATAAAACTCCGCAGTCATCCGCTTTTCTTTGGCATCACGATGGGGCTACTGGCTGAGATCATAAATTCTAGGTAATTCTTCTAGTGGCAGCTGGCACATGATGTAGGAATGATACATAAAATGTCTCTCTTTAAGCATTTTACATTATCTTGTATCGATGTCCCACCAGTAAGAGCAAGTCTTCCAGTGGTAGATTGTTTCTTGTTCATGTGAGCACACCAGGACTGTGATCTTAATGGGAAGGTCACAAAATATTTTTGTGGAATTTTATTTTTTGGTGAACAGTTTCTCTTGAGCTGTCTCCTGTAGATTCAAAATATTGACAAATATTATATGATGTTTGAGGGTTTAGTTTGCTTTGTCTTTATAATTCTGACAAATTTATACATAAAATAGCTTAGTGGGTTCCTTACCTGTTGCTATTGTACAACTGGACCATGAGGTGTAGTAACCTATTCTAGCCATGCAGGCACTTGCATCTCACCAAACAGTTGATCCTTAAAGACTTGTTATGTATTTTGTTAGATACTGATATTTTGGTGATTGTCTTGTTTAATAACCTATTGGCTATTATATTACTAACAGCGTGATATTCCTTGTCCTTCCTACAGGCTTTTTACAACAGTCCGGGATTCTCTTGGATTAACTTATGATGTATCATTCGAATTAAACCTATTTGATAGGCTTAAGCTTGGATGGTATGTGATATCTGTAACGTCAACTCCAGGGAAGGTGAGAATTCAAATTTTATCTTATCTGCATCTGATGTTCTTCTCTTATTTGTTATTTATTTACCAGCTCTGGGTCTATTTAATATCCAGGTACATAAAGCTGTTGATGCATGCAAGAACGTCCTTAGAGGTTTGCATAGCAACAGGGTTGTCCCAAGGGAGTTGGACAGGGTTAGTTGTTATACATCTATCAGAGTACTCTTTATGTTACCATTTAACTGAAAGCAGCATATTTAATGTCGTAGTGTTTTGTGAGGCAAGCGTTATTAGTTGAAGGTATATGAAAATAAAAATCTGAATAAGTTCCAATGACCATATTCTCCTCAAGACAGCCCGGTGGTTTGAAGTTATTTTATCTGTCGTATTTTCAATTTTTCTTTCTTTTGTTGGTCTGTCTTAACGTTTATGTTTCTTATGATGACTCTAAATGAATATCATCAATAAAAAGGAAATTTATGTCCCATGTTTGTGAAGTTTTTTCCTGTTTCTTTCGGTGCAAACATGTAAGTCAACACAATACTTCTATTGCAATCCACAGGCAAAGAGGACTCTCCTCATGAGACATGAAGCTGAAATTAAGTCAAATGCCTACTGGCTTGGACTCTTGTCTCACCTGCAAGCTTCAACTGTTCAGAGGAAGGTAAACTGAAAATGTTTAGAGCTTGATAATCCATTCTTGAGTTAAATTCTTGTCATTACACTGGATGAAAAGATAGATAAATGGTTATTTATGTTAACAGTTTATAAAAGAATAATAATGAAAGGTTTTTGACCTTGTGGCCTTTGTATATGACTGAGGGTATACAGGACATATCATGTATTAAAGATCTTACTTCGCTGTATGAAGCTGCTACAATCGAGGACATATACCTTGCATACCAACAATTGAAAGTAGGATGAAAATTCTTTGTATTCCTGTGTTGGTATTGCTGGGGCTCAGGCTGGTGAAGAAGATGCTGGTAAGGACTTTTCTTTCTGGTGTTCCTCATGCCTACTGCCTTGTGGATTAAGTAGATTAATGAATACATGAAGAAAAGAGAGGTGTAAGTCTGAAGGAAGAGAAAGACTTAATTGCTTCTCTTTGTCCTGTCTTATCTGTTGTCAAAGTACAATAATGGCCTTATGGTCTTCAGACAGTAATAATGCAACTCAGGACATATATAGAAGGGACATGATTTGACATCAATCATCAGTGCTTAGAATATAATTAAAACTGCTGTGAACATCCTCGAACAATCAACAAAGTCTTTGGATATGTGAATTGGTTTGTCATAAATGATGAAGTTTACTGGAAGCGTCTCTGAGTCAAAGGATCTGTGTCCTGCTTTTCTTTCTATTTCTGGCTTAGAAATTGGCATGCTTGCTTTGAGGTTTATTACCATTTGATCTGTCTTTGAATTGCTATTTTCCCATAAGGTTCTTAGAAACTGTGCTGTTTGTTAGATGTCATAAGAGTTTCTCAATTATGCAGGTTCTTTAGAGGAAGAATCAGAAGAAGGCTATCAGGGAGCTATTCCTATTGGGCGTGGTCTATCTACAATGACACGGCCAACAACATGACCTAACTAGACTGTGCTCTTGCTGTTGCGCATCGAAGATATTGGACCTTAGAAGGTATATTTTTTCCTAGCATGAAAAGTGTGGAATGTGATTGAATCACTATAGTTTACTTCATATTAACTCAAGACAGACATTAAAGTTCCTTAGGCTTGGGTCCATGTGAATACTCGGCATTCCTGAGGATGCCTATTCTTGAGGAAATCAGACTAGAAGATTATGATGACTGATGAGAGATAATATTGGCTAGCTTGATAGTGAAATCGTGGGTTCTGAAGTCTAGTCTTGAGAGCATCAACTATATGGCATAAGTTGCTATGCTTAGAATGTAGGAATAATTGGTTAGGAGACTGTAATCTTATCATATTGTTAACAGTCTTACAAATTTTTATATTTATTTGTCTTTGTAAGGTCAAAACTTAGGCATAAAGCCTCAGCAAGTTTAGTGAAGAGCAAAAAGGAAATTGGTTTAGGCTCTGGTATATGTGAATTATGTATTAGAATCTTGAAAACCGATTTGGTTTCCCGATTGAGAATATGGCTGATTCCCTGTAACGAGGGATCTCACTCTCTAATCCTGCATCCCCCGAGATATATGGACACTTAGATGCAGTAGGGGTGCATATTTTTTGTTATTATTGTTATTGTTGTTGCTGTTGGTAATAAGAAGTGACCTTCATTTTTTGCATTGTCAGGTAAAATAGTGGGAAGCTTGCTAGGCATGACATGACATGAATGGCGCAATTTCCAGATTCCTAACAGAGGATATAATCATATGCGGAGATTGTTATGTGAACTTCACCTTGGTCCTTGGACATGGGACAGTAAATCAAGTGGTCTGACAAATTTGCAGCCATTTGATTTCTCGTGATGATCAGTTCTGCTTCTTGTTGCAATAGGGTGGAGAAGCAACATCTGTGGTGTTAGCATTATGTGCACTAGCATATATGGAGTAATACTAGGCATGTAATTGTTGGATATTGAAATTTTAGCATGGAAGTGCATAGCATATGATTATAGGTGCCAATTGTTTGATTGTATATTAACCCATTTGAGTTACAATAATTCAAAGCTCAATTCAATGGTTAATTATTAAGTCATGTTGGAAGAGCACGTTATTGACCCTTTGCTACGCAAGCACTCACATTGGTGAAGGGTGATTGGTGGATGTTTCTTAAGCATTTGGCTAATTTAATAATGTGCTTGGTTTCATTTGGAATGCTTTAATTTTGATGGTTATATCAAGTAACGTGACTTTTAATTATTTTATTTTTTTTGAAAAAAATCAACAAGACGGATTGTAATTGTAATTCTGTCTAAAATGAATAATCCGAATGCAACTACTATTATGAGGACTCGTGCTCTTCTTAGCCCATTATGGTTTGCTTCAACACGTGCAACTTTCACCTACTCTTGCTTCCATGCCGATAGTTATGTCAACTTGTTGAGGTCTGACAATCAGCAACATCACTTGGATTTACTCAAAAGATTCAATGTTATCTTTCAATCAAGGGCCATGCAGTGTGTGTGTAGTACAAGAGATGGTTTGTGGTTATACAATTTAATTGCATTTCGCCAAATATAAAATATATATATATACATATACATATATATTGTATATATATGTATATGTATATATAGTTAGATGCATCACATATATAACTCATGGAGCAGATTAGGATCATTAAGAATACACATCAATCTGCAAGATCAGCCACACCCGAGGAAGAGAAATGGTTAGATCACAGGTTAAGATCATTCCATCTATCACACATATCCCCAAACAGAAATTGTTTGACAAAAGAAACCAACATTAATACATATGTGAAACAAGTGACCATATTGTTTCTGCTTTGATCCTCAGTCATGCCATGCGAAATTTCCTCTGCCTTCTCTTAAGCTTCTTCCTCTCCTATAGTCGATTTCTGCATCAGAACTTGACAAACCTAGATGATATTTTCTGCTGATTCTGGATGACCCCATCTTTGAAAATATGTCCTCTTCATCAGTCAGAATATGATTACCAGGTCTATTTGATCCAGAGTCATTCCTGGGTTGCCTCCTCGATTTATTCTCCGAGTCATGCGATGACAGCATTCCATTACCTGCAGGTAACAGGTTGGAATAACACAATAACAGGAAAGGGGGATCCTATGAGTAAGATGGAATAGAAAACATTTGGAACACAATATTGTAAAAAAAAAAAAAGTCAACAAGTGTGATTTATACTTTTACTTGATTAAAGAGACCCATATTACTGGCGGATTAAAATGCTGGTTAATGCACAAAAATGCTCCAGATTACTGAGGGTAGAAAATAAATGACGTATGCTTATCAAAGGTTAAGGTAGAAATGGCTATTCTAAATTTCAATATTTATAGTACTTTTGACTGGTGATTTCTGCAAAAACAAAGAAATGGTAAATTCTAGATTAAAGTAATGAGAGTTCACCTTCATATCCATTGCATGACAGTGTCAGTTTACATGGTACGCCATCAAGATCTGATTCTGATTTAAGGCTTTTCTGACTCAGTAAGTTTGTCTGCATTCTCTGCGCCTTATGTCCTTCGCCCGACAATGCGGGTTCTGCACTTTCTACAGAAGCAGGTTTATCCGAAGGGAAAGGTGTCATGGTAAAGGAGTCATCCATCACGTCAGTGATCTCCACATATTGAGTAGTAGTGATGATTTCATCTGCACTAAATCCAAATGAAGCTCTATAAGCTTCTAGTTCTTCCACATCTTGCTTGGGACTTTTAGTGTGCCGGTTCTGATGTCCATTTCCACCACCATTAGAGTAAGCATCCGAGTCCTTAGAAACACTTAACCTCCCACCAGTATGAGGAAACGGTGGGTTATGATCCAGATAGAATTGTGCAAATGTTGCAGGGCAGAAGAAATTTGTATCTTGAGACACCCTGGAGCTACCAGTGGTGTCATGCCCATATAGTCTGCCAGAACCACTCCTCGAATATTTACCATTCTGAGGAGAAACTGAAGGATCCCAATGTGGAGGGAACTCCCTTTCAGGAAAAGATGATGATAGGCATTCACCAGAGGTCCTTGAAACTGGTGATCTGAGACTGCTGGCAGGACTTCCAGGATACAGAGAATATGAATATGTTGCTTGAAGATCATTTGCAGCAATGTAATTGGTCTTGTTAGTGCCTTTGAGATCAACAGACGATGTGAGGAACCGAGCAAATGGCACATCTGGTGAAGAGGGAGTAGTGAGGTGTGCCAACTCTGGTGGAGGAGTGAGAGGAGCAGTAGATGGCTCAGTTGTGAAGGTTGAGAAAACAGGAGGAGAAACCAGTTGGGTTTCGTGGGCATAAGGCCCAGTGGCATACATTGTGGATGAAGGACCCCCAGGTGAGTTGGCAGACAAGAAGCAACTGGGTGACTGAGCTGTTGAAGGAAGGGCAGAATTTGTAAAAGATGCCGGCGAAGAAGGTGGAGCCACAAGCAATGGAGCTAATGTTGTAGTCTGGTTGGGCAACCCAGGAGCTTGAGGTCCATTTTGCTGGGCTGCGGATGCATTGCCCTCAGGCATACGAATTGCAGGTACAATACGCTTTCCACCTTTCTGTGTTCCAAAACATGACAGTGCCCCCCAACATCCTCCCCATCTCTTTCGCTGTCAATAACATCAATCACTAATTCAGACAAGTTTGCTCAACACTAACAGAAGAATCAAATCAAAGAAATTAAATACAAGCCGTTTCTAAGTTTGCTCAACACTAACAGAAGAATCAAGTCAAAGAAATTAAATACAAGCAGTTTCTCATAACTGTGCAAGTTTTGAGAAATTAGGGATCAATATTCTCAAATTAATAAACATGCACATACAAATACATATAAGTCAATAAAATAAAAAAACAACTCACACAAAAAGACAAATGTCAGAAACAGCTGAAAAGAAATTTTGGAGCTAATTAACTTGAGTTATATTAAATACAAAATGCTAAATGTGTGAAACTCTTTTAATTACACTTTTGGATAACTTCATTTATAAACAGATCACAAAACCAAAAGAGGGATCTCAACACACACTTATTGCTAGTAAATCAAAGTTTATTGAAGATCTCAATCAGTCCAATTAAAATTGTGGTAAGCAAATGAAAGATCAATTATTTAAAAAACAAAGGTATATAATGTATAGTTACGTATATATCCAATATATACAATCATGGACTTGCTTAGTTTAATAGGATTTATATTCATCATATAAAGAGAATGTTATTGTTACTATGTACAAGAGCTCTTCGCTAAAGATGAGGCTTCACATTCATCCATTTAGACCAAATATGTATGCTGATTGGAAAAGTAAACTTCTTTTTATTAGTCCCTTTTGAAGAATGAATTGTTACAATCCGAATTGTGATGGCATAATTCATGGCAATGCTATTAGATCTAACAGGAAGTTACACCCTTGTAAAAGAAAAATAATTAAAGATGGCAATTTGACATTTTGTTTTCAAGTGTCCATATCATTATGATAAAAAAACTGAAAACGAAATGGGTAGCAGCACAACATTATCTTAACAGATCAATTAGAGAGCAACAGTTAAATCGAAATCAGATCAGTAAAAGAAAGAATTGGCAGATCTGGAGAAGAAGAGCAAAAATGGCCAGATCTGGGTTAGTAATAAAGATATGAGAGTGAGACATACCCGTTCCTGCTGTGGAAATCTATTCTGCTCAGAACCCATACTCACTCTTAAACTAGTCTTCTCAGTTTAAGTTACTAGTACTAGTAGTTGCTTTACTTATTATATCAAATTGGGTGTTTGTTCTTGTTGCTGCCGCTGCTGCTGTTATCTAACCACCATCTCACTCACATTTCTCATTTTTCTTGTTTCTTCGTGTTCTGGGTTTGTTTTGATAAGATTACAAGATTTAGATTAAACGAACCCACTACTTAGCTTTATAAAGGGGCTTTAACACACAAGCTGACACCATGTAGATTTTGCTCTTCTGATGCAACGAGAGAGATAAATAAAAGGAAAAAAAAAATAATAAAAGAAAAGGAAAAGATGGATTTATTGTTATTAAAATGAACAGAAAAATCAAAGGACAAGGAAAGACAAAAGTAAAGCGAAAAAGACTCGCAGCGATAGAGATAGTCAGAGTAATAGTCTGTCTAGGAATACGCATACTCTCTCTCTCTAACTATTTTTCTTTTTCATTCTTTTTATATATTTTTTTAGTTAATAGGGGTTCTAGAAAAGAAAAGGCCAAAATTGTGATTATAAATTTACAATTAATATTTAAGCATGAGATTTCAGAAAAAAAAAAAAAAAAAAAGAGGCATTAAAGTTAGAGCTATGTGATTGTGTGTGGACTGGTCTGGGACCCTATCATCCAATCCATCATATACCCTTTTACTATTGCTCTTATTTTATTTTATTTTATTTTTATGATATATGATATTATTGTAACTGCTAATTACAATTACAAATCAGATATTATATTTATTTGGTTCTACAAAATGAGTGTTGCATTGTACAAACCCCACCGGGGTCCAAAGTATGTGCGCGTGCCCACTGCATTTCTTTTGCTTTCTTTTTGTTTTGTTTTATAGGTTGCATCACTCTCACTCATTTCACATGTCGCTTACAAAGCCGGTTCAATCTAGCTAAGTTGCTCTTCTCCTCTCAAATTTCATAATAACAAGCATATAATTTCTTTTTTCTTTTATCAGGAAGACAAGTAAATAAAAAATCGCATCAAAAAACCATCTACGATTTGCTTTTATGGCCGATTGTTCTTACAAAGCTTTACCACATAATAGAGTAAGAACTAGCATTCACATTTTTGTTTTTCAACAAATCCTATTAATTTTTCTGTTCTTTAACACGTCCTTTTACTTTTGAGTATGAAACCTAAAGTCTAAAAGATATAAGAATGATCAATTACTCTATGAAATACATACATATACAACTAGAGCGAGTTGACTTAAACTAATATATATATATATATATATATATATATATATATATATATATATATACCGCTTGCTCAAAAGAGAGCTTACCAATTGAACACACAAGTACTTTTCAAAAAAAAAAAAAAAAAAATTTGAACAAACAAGTACCCACCAATTTAATATTGTGCAGTGATATAGCATTCAAGAGAAAACAAACACATGCATTAAATTTACTATACAATGTCGATATTGTAAGAAAATGACAAATATTATTAATATTATATATTTAATCAAATAAGAAATATCATAATTGTCCAACAAGTTACATTCATTACCATTAATTTGTAGCAACCGTGCAATGCATCATTGATCAAGTTTTAACAGACCGTGAAAGCAAAACCGATGGCAACCCTCCTCCTTTATCCGGGCTTGGGACCGGCTGTGTAGAGACAAAACATTAAACAAGACACAGGCGGAGTTACTTTTTTCATATAACAATTCCACCTTCCTTGTATTCAACTCAGCAATGGCAACCATGAAATTCTACAACTCCATTGACAGCTACAAGAGCATGACACTGTCTTTAACTGAGTAATCTCTCTCCAGACTTCAATAATAACTAATTGCATACTCCAGACGACGGAAAGAAACTTGGGCTTTCAATCACAGCCCACCATTGCAATTAGTCTCTGAATGCATCCAAATCCAACACAAGCTTTTCCTAAATAAATCATAAATATGACATCTGTAATTTTCATTTTTTTTTTAAGACTTAAATGTAAATCAAAACACGAGTGCAAGTTTAAATTCCATTTAAACTAGTTGGTAATAGTATCCTTCCACTTCAATGCATTTGAGATGGGGTATCCTCAAACGAATAAGGCACCTTTTCACAATTACTTAAATATGTGTTTGTTAAAACGATATTTTTACAAATAAAATTAATATCTTTAAAATACAACCGTGTTTAGTAAAATTCATTAAAAATCATTTTTTTTAAAAAAAAAAAAACTGAAAACGCTACAAATGCATTTGATATTATTTTTTAAAATGAGTAAAATAGTTATTTGGAGAAAAAATTATGGTTTGTTTGAAATCTATGAAAAACAATAAATTTTCATTTTCATTTTCTCAGTTATAAATTTAAAAATATTGTTTTCTATTTTCAAAAATAACTTTTCAAAAACATATAAATAAAAATGTTATTGAAAATGAAACCAAAAAGCATCTTAGAGTCTTGAGTTGAAATCTTGTTTTTGTTACAAAAGAAAAGATAACAATCAAATCCCCAATCTTGATTCAATTATTTAATATACAAATATACACAAATGAAATCATAATCATCAAAACTGACCGAAATTGATTGATGTTAATCTAATTAGTCAATTAAGATGTGGATCAGATTAGATTTGGAAAATCCTAATACAAAACCATTTACTAAGAATTTACTTTGACAACAGAGGAAATGTTAATCTTTCTCATCATTGGTTTTTTGGGTCTTTTTAATGTGTGTTACACATTAAGAAGAGAATTTGCACTTGCAAAAACTCTCAAACTTATACAAGCTATAAAATTTTGTTTTTGATTTTAATGTGTAGCCATAGAGATTAAGGAGTTCAAAATCCTTTTTCTTTCTTTTGTTCCCAATCATTAGTTTGCTTATTAGGCCATTTCTCCAACAAGCTAACTGAAAAATAATTTGGCAAATAACTCGTTTTATGGCATATTAAGATGGATGGATCATGGACCTGGATTTTATCACATCAGCCAGTGTTAAGTTGCAGCAATGTCCCTCTCTTAAATATGAAAATATAAAATAGGTATCCTCACTCCCGAAGAAGTAAACCTTTCACTTTTACGAGAATTGTCTTGTTTCATTTATTAGACAATTTAGACCGTACAAGCAATAGAACCGCTGTGACTGGGTGTAAATTTGATAATTCGTAAAAGAGGTCAAGCAAATACATACCCGAGTGAATCGAAACGTCCCCCCCCCCCATGCAGAGCATCTAAAGGCCATTTTTTGGTGGATCTACTCCTGCACCCAAAACAATGTACAAACGGAATAAAGAAATCGAATGCAATAAAAATACTCCTCATTATATAATACATACATATATGATTTGTGCATATTAGAAGAGGCGCACAACAGTCATCCATCAAGCTGCTCCTGACTACCCTATATCCCAGTGAAGGATTGAAATTAAATAACTAACCAACCAAATTTATAATGGATGAGAATTTTATTCAAAAACTGTAATCGATTATTTATTTCCTGTAGACACTCAAAATGTCTTTGATCCATTGTTGCACTTCTCCCTTTTCTTTACAACCGAATTTTACTAGAACAACTCATTTACAAGGTACCATCACATAAAAGCTCTAAAAAAACTAGACCAGCAGGATGCAAATCAGTGCCCTTTCAGTTATCAATTATAAACCACGCCCAATGGATTAATGGTCCAGCAATGTCACCGAAATTTCAAATAAAAGAAATTTGAAATTTTTTCCCCAACGCGGGCAACCCATAAGAAGCAAATTGTAAAAATGCATCCATCATGAAACTCAAACTTAGATCCTTCAAGATGGCCGCTCAAAAAGCAAATTCAAGTGACATGGTTGTGTTCGGAACCATGCCGCCAAAACATTTTGCTCGAATCAGTTGTTAGCCTGCCACTGCCAGCAGTTGACCCCTCCTGAAATAAGTACTACCACTAAGGAAAATAGAAACAATAATCTCCACTTTTCCTCAATTTCTCTGTTTTACTCTGAAGGTATGTAAGAAAACATGTTGAATGCAGGGATAGAGCACCACTATATCAAACTGCCGATACAAGTGTCAGACTATAAGTATCATTTGTGCGGATCATCTTTTATATACATTACAACCATTCCAATGTCAAAAAAAGGTTGTAACCTCATGTCCAATTCAATCACAACCAAAATGATAGCTCAACCCAATCCATGTGGCTTTCATTAGGATATAGGAGTCGCATTAATGCAATATGGCAATCAGAACAAATGCCGCTATGGTCAGCTAGAAACATAGATATTTAGCATCATTGCTACTACCAAAAGCCCACATATGGGCATATTATGATCAATAACTTCCAACATAAGAACATTACTATGACTTCATGTTAACCTGAAAGCTGGAATATTACTACACACCAAGAGTTTCACTGACGACAATATGTAAACAGGATTCAAAGGTTGTACTGGCTCACAGTCACGGGCAAAAGCATAAATCAGTCATTGTTTCAACAAACTTAGAACAACAATAAGGTTTTTTTAATATACATTCATATATTAGACATTTATAATAACTCCAGCATTATTTCATCCAATCTTTTTTAATATCATACTTTAGACACATCTGATTGTGTTAGAAAGTTATGTTATCAAGCTGCAATGACAATTATGTCAATATTGCATCAAATGCAGAATACGTGGCACAAACTCTTTTAGTTGTTACACCTTGGTGTAGACTGAACAAATCCAGCATGTACTAACTTTTTTCAATTTTCATGCACCATGTGCAATCCATTAGCTATAAGGCATTCATGGACCTAACATGTCAAGAATACAGCTATTTATATTTGATGACATCATTTACATATACATACATGAGAAACATGCACACAGACACATGAGATTTGCTTATTAAAACCACAATGACTTTTAATAGGACTTGTTTCTAATAATCCCACCATTGAATTAAATGCCCATGAAGTACCCAAAACACATACCAAATTTCATGCTTATCTATAGCTATCAACCCACTACTATATAACTCTAGTATAATAAATTTTTTATTTTGGATACTAACATTTTGATGGCATCAATTTCAATTTCCTATCAACTTGAAATCTCATGTGGATGTCCACAGACTGGAGAACTACTCTCTGTGTATATATGAATACATTCAGAGACACATTTACTAATTTACGTATGCAATTATGCATAGTATGCACATAATTTTACCATTCCTATACTGGTTTTGATTTGTTATATCATAATGTTCATATACCAAATTGCAGGTCCTCACATAATATAGATTAGTGATGCATACTCATTCTTAGAAGTTAATTTACTACATAGAAATGCTTTTACTTATATAATAAAAAAAATCAATTGATTGATTAGGATATTCAAATTTATTTGAATGTCTAAACAATTTGGTATCAGAAACATACAACATATGATAAACTCTGCCAAAAACTCTGCCACAACTCACTCATCTTTGTTACATCCTCCGAGATAATTTTCATGAAGCAAATATTGGGTGACAGGATGACGCTGCTCCTCCAAACATGTCAAGCTATAAAAGAAGAATACACACCAACATATCAGTTAAATGATAAATAGATAAATTGGGAACAACAAAATGTGTAGCACATTCATCCCCACAGGAAATATGGAGTATGTCAAATATATTATCCATTTTCTGCAATTTCATTAGTAAGTAATTAAAATTCATGTGTATTCAAGGTCAAAGAGGTGACTGGAATGTTAGAGACAGAATACTGGAGTAGTCTGGCAGCAATGAAAAATTAAAATTTAAAACTTGTTATGATGAGAAAGTTGGTGAAAGAAGTAGGCATTGTATGGAAAGATTAGAGTTTCAATGCAGTGATGGGAAATTTTAATTTTGGAGAACAACTGAGCAAAATAATGTTTACGAGAAGATGAGCGTACAAAAAAGAAGAGAAATATGACAAAAAGAATAAGATAGGAGTAATAAACAATTCAAAATCTCAAAATTAATCTCCATGATTATAAGAATACAAATATACATATATACAATTTGTTGCTTTCTTAATGAAAGCAGTATTCCTTCTTGACTGACAATATTTATCCCTAAAAAATTCAGACCATCATTCCGACAACAAAAATATTATCAAAATACCCTTAAGAATGATACGGAATGACACTAATAAATAGGAAAACCATGATTATACTAACTACGAAGGACACTTTATTGTCACAACAAAGATTCTTTTGTCATGGCACAGCATGAGCAGAACTGTAGGAGGATGACTCCGAGAAAGCACATGGCACAGACTAACAATTACCTAACAAATACAATTAAACCACCCCCTGAATCAACTCTGTAAGTGTTACATGATCAATAATTCAAGCAAATTGGGATGACCGGGAAGCATATAGTTGCTTTCCTATTTTCCCAAATTGAGCAAACCAATATATAAAGATGCAACTAAATTAAAAAATATTATCCCAAAACGAACATGAAACAAACAGGACAACAAAAACAGATGGAACGAAATAAGCTTCCCTCATAAAAATACAATAATAAGGATCAAGAGAAACAATTACGTACCTCAAGTTATAATTTTAATGGAAACTCTACAATGTGAGGAACAAAGCTCAAAAGAACAACCTACAAACATAAACAAGTATTTGAAATGAGAAAGTTACACATGGATCTTAGGAAAATACTCCAGTCCAAGGAAAAGTTCTGTACACTGCATACCAGAATGAAAAACACCAATTAATTTCTAATTCAATGATCCGCGACACCTGAAGAAATGAGAGAGAACAATAAATAAGTAATATGTAGACGTTATTGTATCGAAATGTAAACATTAAGTGACTACAGCTTCCACATAATGTCTCAAAACTTCTTTGAAGTAACGCTTTTCAGTGCAAAGTGATGGCATTTGACTCATTAACATTCTGTTTGATGTTATAGTTTATCGACAAATATACAATAGAGTACCATAAAGCTACCAAATCTACCAAGAATACTGTAAACATCACAAACTTAAGATGCATGCAAAAACATAAGTCTAATTTCATCTTACTTCTTAGAGCCGCAGTTGCAAGGAATCTTTTTCTCCTCCAAAGGAAATTTGTAGTTATAAGTAATTTCTTCACCAGCAGCGATGTGCCGTTTCGCATAAATGAAAATTTTTTTCTGACCCTCGACGCTTATAACCTTGGTGTAGCAGTTAGGCTGCAAAAAAAAATTATTGGTTTGAATTAAGAACATTGACAAATTATATAGCTGGAAAATGACACAGAAAATTCACAACATTTTTAGGTAGCTACCTCACACGAATGGTTTATAAATCTAGCAATCCCACCACGCTTTGTAGCATCAACCTGTACATTAAGATAAAAATTATAATGCAATAAGCTACTTTGCCCGTAGTGTAGAACAAACTTCATCCTTAAAAAAAGAAAAAAGAAATGCAAAGCAAGATGCATGTCATGCACAACACGAGAGCACTGCAGATCCTGATAGCTTCCTAATCTCAACATATGTTGATTCAGTTGTTCAAATGAGAGGCCATTCTCTTTTAATCCCTCTATAGGACCTGGAACCAATAACATAAAAGTTTTAGCTAAATCTACATAAGAACAGCATTGTTGATTCACCTACCACATAACCATCATCAAGTCTAAATAGATAACTGCTGCCAATTCCCATCTTCTCATAATGACTCTCACGTATATCAGATATCTGTGAAAATTAAAAAACCTAATCAATGCTTCTGAAGCGAAAAAGAAATAATCAAAACATTCCACAAAGGAAAAGAAAAGGAAAACCTAATTGAAGTAAAAATTAAGAAAAATTTAAGCTACCACAGTACACATCCAGTTAAAGGCGCGGCATTGCTTATATAGCTTAAACAAAATTACCCGGGGACGAATAAGCTCTCCAACGTACTCAATAACAAAGTCCTCTGCCTCTATTGGCTCTAGTGCAACGATACCCCAGTCATGTATCTTGCTCCGTTGAAAACGTAGGCGCTTTTTCCTCGCCTAACAATTAACCCAATACTTCAAGACAATTGACAACTAACATAATACTTTACGACAAAAGAAACATAAAGATGTTAGAAGAACAATTTCACTTTGTGAATCACCTTCAATTGAGAAGCTTTCAAAAGCTCAGCACCCTCTGCAGCAGCAAGAAGATTACGCAACTTCACCCTATTTGTTCTTGCAGAAAGACCCTTACCATTCACCCATTGGGATGCATTGACCTCAAAACCCATATGTTTGGAGTGAACATTACGAGTCCCTCTAACCCGAGTTCTTTCAGCAGGACTTGCATTCTGTGACCATTTACGCCATTTCCAGCCATTGATTGAAGACCGCGCACATCCATCAGATCTAGGGCAGAGGTTTGATGTTCTGCACTTACCAGCCTTAGTCTTTTGCACTGCAACCTGTCTAGATGCAGCTTGCTTAGAACCATTTGTTAGTTTCTGAACCTTTATAGGATGTGATGGCACACCATCAACTATACACTTCCTCTTCAGCTTTGATGCCTTGGTTGCTGAACACAGAAGAACCCATGATATGACTAAAGTTAGCACAAAATAGTAAGTGCATCATAGTACCAAAATAAAAGTAAATGAATTGAAAACAACATAATGAATACCAGATGAGATAGAGGTAATAACATAATAATGATAATTAATAATTACCATCCAGTTTATTTTTTGAAGAATCAAGAGTAGGCTCTTTCTCAATTTTAACATTTCGGCCTTTGGCACGAACAACCTTCTCAACGTCATTATAATCCTCAGTCAAGGTAGACACTCTCTCTCTTGATGGTTTCACCACATCCACATTCCTCCCTGTATAAAAGTCAAAACCACCACAACTAGAAAAGTTTATAATTATCGAAATTTAAGCAATTACAAGATTATATTGAAGAGAAAATGACCTACTTTTACCTGTGCAGGAAACTTTCATTACTTTCCGACCACTTCTATTTCTTGTTGGTGAATGATCACTGGACAAGTTACTTTTAACAATAACTTTAGAAGACCTAGCAATATTTCTTGTTGGTGAATGATCACTGGACAAGTTACTTTTAACAATAACTTTAGAAGACCTAGCAATATGAGATGATTTAGTCGGGACTTTGTTTTTCCCAATCCTTTTAGAAGATACAGCAGAGACTTCAGCTCCTGCATTGTCAGACACATCTCCAGAAGCCTCCTGTTTCTTTGACTTTTCTGCAGGTTGGGTCTGTAACCCATAGTCAACAGGGGTTGAAGGAAGAGAAGGAAGCCCAACCTTTTTCCGCATCAACTTTTTCTTGCGTTGATACGTATACTTTTCAATTGACGTAGATGCGGATACTTCCCCAAGTTCGTCTACTTGATTAGGTACATAACCATGATGTTTGTTATAAGCACCAGAGGCTCCTTCCTAAAACACCAAAATAGCAACAAGGAACAGATAAGGAATCAAATAAATTGAAATCTAAAAAAATCTTATGGTTTAATGAAACAAAAGACAAGGGAAAAACTAGAAGTACAAGAATATCATGATAATTGATAGACAAATGGATCTCTGAAGTGTCAAAACAGACAATACCTTATTGCCACCAGGTTCACAGTGTTTCCTAGAAGTATGCCATGATGTAAGAAATTGATGAAGAGCACCATCAGCAAACAGCGATTTCCACTCACTAAGTACATTGTCATGCAACTTTTGACGGCATATTGCTATGGCAACATATAATCTAATCTTAGCTGTACAGTCCTCGGAGCTTGAAGGTTGGGTTTTACCAATACGTGACGGAACAAGTGATCTGGAATTGTCTTCAAATCCAGGTGGTGGTGGTTCATCAATTTCTGGTTCATCAGCCACATCATCGACAAAATTATCACATGATTTCTTAAACACACGTGCCAAAGCATTCGACAAAAGATCCTTGGCTAAAGGTTTTCCAATGTCTAACAGATTTTGAGAATCTTCACATGAAATTTTCTCTGCAGACATACCATTTGAGGCAATCCTCATTTCGTCA
The DNA here is from genome assembly GCA_003430845.1 of Xanthoceras sorbifolium. Taxonomy (NCBI): domain Eukaryota; kingdom Viridiplantae; phylum Streptophyta; class Magnoliopsida; order Sapindales; family Sapindaceae; genus Xanthoceras; species Xanthoceras sorbifolium. The sequence goes on from CM010617.1 coordinate 34,345,375, forward strand.
CCCATGCCTGCAAAACCAAATCGGCAAACATGTGGGCAATGACTTGAAGAGCCAATAGCATTCTGCATCAAAAAGAATGTCTGTTAAGTATATTAAGATGAACATAACCAATTTCAAAAAATAATAAACAATAATAGTAAAGCCATATCTAATTTGAAGCTGGCCCCACTTTTAAAACTATCCATATTACCTCATCCATTTTGTCATCTTCTGAAGGATTAACTAATTTTCTCGCTTCCTCCTCAACAAGATTTTCAACATACTCAGCAAGAATCACCCTTGTGGATAAATAGAGCTCATTTTCTACAGTTTCTATAATACATTTTCTGTCACCATATAATAGATGATCATTACATGACTTTTCTCCCAGGAGTGTAGATGAAGACAATTGAGCTGACTGCAGATCATTATCTATTTCAATTGCCACCATTTCAAAACCAGGAGGGCAATCAATACTGCACACAGAGGAATCTTGCCCAGATAACAACTGTAAGATCGTCAGGAAATGAGTTCAAGTACATTTTGCATGCAAAATGATAATAAAGATAAAAATAGTCCCTAAAATAGCTCATACTCACATGTCCATCAAGTACGTTATCCATCATATTGTCGTGTCTCCTGGAGTCACAAGCAGGTAGAGTAATCTTCGGATGGCCAGACCAAAGTTTTCTCTTTCTCCAGGCAGAGGAATACTCCGCTATACTGTCATAGAAGACAGCATTCCACATGACTTGCATACAATAATCAAAAAGCGCTCCACAAACAACTGTATATGACCCCCAGAAGTTCTCAATGCTTCCAACAGATTTTCTAGCAGGAGATTGTGTATGCACCTCATAGCGACAAACCTGATCAGTAATATTGTGGCAGGCTACTGCCTCAAACTCAGCAGTAGCGTGATCATTCACCTCACGGGAAATTTCTGACTGTCAAAGCAAAACATGGAAACACTTTAGAAGAAAATAAATTAATGGCATACATAATATTTTGGCAATTGTATACATTACCACTTTGCCACCAGAAGAGCAACTTTTAGCATCTTGATTAACTAGGTCAAGTGTAAGATGTCTATGAGCTTTCTTTGTACTAACAAACTCAGAAATAATGTTGCTGATGATCTCATCCAGCAGAACCCTACGCGTTGCTTTCATTATTCCAGCGTGAAGTTGAGAAGAAACTTCTTCAGAAATTTCAGGCAGAAAGTTCACAGGTGAGCCAGCCTCATTAATTTTAACGTCAGATGCATGGACAGTTTCAGGTCTATTTGTTCTCCACGAATTTATAGCAGATAGCAATGTGATAGGACCAAACTTATTTTCAATATGATGTATCTGCAAAATGATATCATAACAAAGCCAGAGTGAGAAGCAGCATAACTTCATGGAACACCAATCGAATAGCAAGGGATAAATCCAAACCATAATACTGTACAGCCAACAGCTGTACAATATTTATTAGGCTGACATTTTATGCAAATTTTGGAGCTGGTACTCCAAATATATAGCACTTACACCATAAGATCATAACTCACCATAACCAAATCCTGAAGGTAACCATATTGATGCCAAGAATATAGTTCTAAGAGTGAATGAGGTCCATTTTTTGTACCCCCGTTATCCTCAAACAACCAACAAGCATCTTCACCTGACTGGAAATATAGATAAATTACAACATAAAAATAGTCTGTACATAATCCGTACGGACAAATATGAAGCAAAGAGCTTCTAGGAAAACAAAACAATAGATTACAAATGAAAAAAGAAAATTGTACCACTGGTGGAAACTTAATTGCTTCAGACTTTGACTGATTGGAGATATGACTATTGTACTTGACAAGTGATTGGGATTCTAAAAGCGTGTCAGCTGAAACAGTCACAGGAATGCTATGCTGAACAAGGCCTTCTTGTTTATGGGGCATCATATTTCCACTATGAGAAATCGAACGATTTGGAGTCACAGCTGTACTCAAGCTGCCAGCATGCAGATATGCAAACCCTGTGGAAACATGGTCAGGAAACTGCTTGAAGTACTCCAAGGGTACAGGGTTAATTAATGTCCCATTAACGACTGGATACACAAGAAGCTCATCTGGCAGGAAACCAGTGGAGAGACCCTCGAATAACTGTTGCTGAATATAAGGTCCGCACATCTGGCCATTTTCATTAACGTATGTCCATCCACTCACAGTAGCCGGTGGCACGTAGTACCTCTTGTCCCGGTATGAAGCTCCCCCAGAGCTGGAAGGCTGTGGCATGTCACCACTAGTGCCATTCGACTGGCAGCTCGTCTCCATGACAGAACTTGAATGCAATTTTTCATCAAAATTGCAACAAGAAGAGACATGACCGGTATTAACACACCTGAGGAAACATTACCAAAAATTGATGACAATTTATTGTCTACGTAAAAGAAATTCAATTTTTTTACTGAAACAGCAAATCCTAATCAGAAAATTAAACACGAGGAAACGAAATAGTAATACCCATGGAAGGAACACTCATTTACACTTGGTTGCATTGATGAGTCGACCTCAGCATAAACACCTTCCGAGATACTTGAAACAAAATCTCTGCGTACCATATCAGAAACTTTCTGCCTCTTCCAGGAAAGGAAAGAGTGGTCATAATCGTGAACAAAGGATGTGGAGGAAACCATGGTCTACAAATTTTTTCCTGCTCAAAAAATAATAACAACAATAAATAAAAACACAGAACAAATTAGCAGATATGCATTAACCAATATTTATCCAAGTTCGAAAGACATGCAATTACAGGAGCGCAGCAAATAAACAATGAATAAAATAGCATAGGAAATGTAGAATAGCAGAGCCAAATAGAAGAGCACAATTCAATTGAATGTAGATGGAGGACCTTATTGTTCAGATTTCTGACTAAAAAAAAAATTGTGCACATTTTTTCAACGAAATAAAAAACAACAATCTCGCAGTCACCGGAAATAATATCTATAAATTATTTGTTGCTTCAGCGAAACAGAAGGGGTCGAAACTCGGGACCCTATTCCTGTATGTCTTTCAAGATTTTATATCAAAACAGACATAACAGGATAAACGATAGCTTGATTTCTTGTCTAATAATCAAACGAATTGATGATAATTCACAGCAACGATAAGTAGACAAATCTGACATGCGATTTCAAGATATGATGATAAGAACCAAAATCTAATATTCATGGAGTTTCATTATAGTCCTGGATTACCTGATCGCCAGTATGACGGCGGCAATGGTCACGCCGTCGGCGAGTGGAGATGGCTTTTTCTCCTTCGCGTCCTCCTCTCTCTCTCTCTCTCTCTCTCTCCCCTTAGCAGATTATGACTTGCGTTACGACCTCTGTGAATTCTTTTTGGATATTTTATTGTGTTACTCCTATCGTATTTATATGTAGGTAAATAATCTTAACAAAATCTCTTCTTCTTTAGATGTTTTCTTAGCATTTTGTGATATTTTAGTTTAAATTTTTAATATTCTCCTTTTTATTTGATTATTTATGGAATTTCATGAAAAACACATAAAGTTAGATTCGTGTTGATTACAATTTTGTGAGATGATTATAAATCAAAATTAGAGTTAACCTTCACCTACGATCCCATGATAGACATAATTTTAGAAAACATTCGTACTTCCTAAATATAGTAAATAATTTTCTATTATATTCTGTTGTAAATCAAATTAAAATTCATGTTATTTACTATCCGATAATAAATTTATTTTCATAAAAAGTTTGTACTTTCCAACAGTATATATTTTTGTTTAAACTTAGATCAATTAATAATTATTACAATTTTTAAAAATAGCTATAAATATTATGAGAGTTATGTCACCTACGATCCTATAATAAATTTATTTTTAAAAAGATGCATAATATAGCATATAGTTTTTCTATTATAGTGTGTTGTAATTTTAAATTAAAACGACAGTTACGTTATTGTCATTAAACACGCGTGTAACAATGGCGCTAGCTGGGGGTTATGTTGGGCTAGGAATTGTCATTCAAAATTCAGACGGCTTGGTTGTTGTAGTTGGGGGCAATGAAATATCGATCAGGGATTTCGATAGCACAAGCTGAAGCTTTGACCATTCTTCGGGGAGTGGAGCTTGCTATATATTTAGGTATAAGACCTTTTGAGGTGGAATTGGATTCAACTAGTGTTGTTGATATTATTCGATCTAGATTGGTGGTGTTGTCTGCTGTTGGATTGTTTACAGATAGTGGCACTGTTTGCTTTGTTCCCATGACTGCTGATGTGGTAGTTCATGGTTTACACTAAATTGGCTTTGAAGGCTGTTGTTGATTTGATTTGGACAGAGGATGTTATAGTCATTATTACTCCTCTCGTTACAGAGGATTTTAGTTTTCTAGTGTAATGTTTCTTTTCTTAAAAAAAAAGAAAAAAAAACGAGAGTTAAACTATCTGCGATCCGATAATAATTAATTTCATAAAAAAAAAAAATCAATGCTGTCCAAATATAGTATACAGTTTTATGTGATAGTGTGCCCTGTCCAAGTAGAAGGGAAGAAATCAGTGGATTCACATGTATTTTTATTATTTTTTTAAAGTTGACATTAATTAAATTAAAATCTATTGGGACCTAACGATATCAATATTAGATTGACGATTTCATCATTAGATTCACATTGTATGAATAGATTGATGAGATCATCATTAAATTCATATTAATTCATGAGTTCAAATTATATCACCTTCACTAAATTTAGAATTAATTGTAATAGTTAAAAAAAAATTATGACAATTTAAAATCTGTTAATAAAGTAAGATATCAATTAATAGGTAAACTAATATTTTAAATTTATAAAACCTTGCCGCATTTTCATTCTTATCATAACAGGTATTTGTGAAATAAATTTGACAAGAAGTAAAAAAAGAAAAAAAGAAAAGCCACTAACTCACTAATATTGACAAGGGAAATTAAGGTAGCCTAATAATAAGTCTTTCACAGTCACATAAATTAATATAATTGTTGTTTCAAGTCATATATTCCTTCCAAAATTTCCAAAATTGTAATAATTTAAAAAGAAACATATTTACATTTTGTTTTAGATAAATAGTTGAGGACAAATTTGTAATGTAAAGAGACATAACATAAACCATTGGGGGGCCGAAGTGGGGTGCATTTAGAATTTTAAGAAAAACGGAATGGAGCCCGCAGCAAAAGCAAAACGTAATTGGGCCAGATGTGAATTAAAATCCAAATTGAGCATATCAGATATCACGAGACGTTGGAGCCCACAGAAAAGGCAAAACGTATTTGGGCCCAATGTTCTCAAAGCAAATTATGTTGCTGAAAGAGAAAATTAATGGAGAAACAGGAATTGAGCGGTTAGTATTTATTTATATACAGAAATGAGATAAGTGACAATAAATTAATGGACAATCATGTTGTAGTGAGTAAAGGGGGCCTAGTCCAAAGAGACATGCTAACCACCTATCTTTGTCCTTTTTTTTTTTTTTTTTTTTCTACCGACTACGACAGCTAGCTGGACTGCAAATCGACAAGTGATAATCTTTCCCACCGACGCCAATTTTACAGTGGTTAATCCCATTTATATTATTTTAAAAACAAGCCTTTGCATAGTTATAGATTGTTTTGTAGGGTCCATTACCACCAAATAATAACGAATTAAGGCCATGTTTGGGACATGGGACTAGGAGTGGGATTGGACTATTTACTCCTAGTCCCATGTTTGGAACATGTTGGGATTGGACATATCCAATCCCAACAGTTCCACCTAATCCCATATTGGTGGGACTAAATAATCCCACCAATTTGGTGGGATTATTTAGTCCCACCAATTTAGTCCCACTTCCTTTTTTTTTTTTTCTTTTCTAATATAATATAATATTTAATATAAATAAAAATTAATTTTATTTTATTTAAATTAATTTTAAATAATTTTATTTATTTTAAAAAATAAATTAAATATCTCATTTAATGTTTTTCAAATAATATTCAATTTTATTTAGAAATATTTTTAAGTAAATTTAATTTAATATTTTTATTTTATTTAAAATGATTTTATTTATTTTAAAAATAATTTAAATATTTTGTTCATTCAAAAAAATATACATTTTTAATTAAATTAAATTTAAATATATTTTTTATTTAATTTAAAATTAATCTTATTTTTTATTTAAGTTAAAATAAATGTAATTTACTTTAAAATATTTTCATTTATATGAAAATTAATTTAATAAATTTATTTTGATTTTATCCCATCACATCCTATACCAAACAAAAGACAGTATTATTTTTAGTCCAGACTGCACCAAACACATCACAGTACTAATTTAGTCCAATCCAATCCAATCCAATCCCAGTCCAATCCAATCCCATAAAATAGTCCAATCCAATCCCGCGTACCAAACGGGGCCTAAGTGAATCTCTCTCGGATAATGCCATATATGATACTTGTATATAGAAAGAAATGCACAACTGAAAAAAGAAAATGAAAAAAATTACATGGAGTCCGGTCAACAGGAAACACAGATCGTCTTTATCTTTTATGTGAAGCCTGTCAGTTTATTAAGTAATTTCTCAATTTCAACATGACCAACCTTTGAGACTTGAACTTGCACTTAGTGTCAGACTTTACAGCTTTTCAACAGCTTCGTTATTTGATTTCGTTTATACAGGATAGATACATACACAGAACAATTTCATTTGATCAAAAAAAAAAAAAAAACAACATTTATGAATTATGATAATTGAGAGATTCTAGGGATGAGTGAAAAATGATTATGTGATAAAAGCAATCATTGGCTGAAGTTTAGCTACGCGAAACACGTTTTAACTACTAATCACAGGGAAACAAAAAAAATGTAAAGTCAAAAAGAAAAAGGATTCAGATGAATTCTAGATACTCTGTAGTCTGCAGCAGTAGAGAACAAAATGGCATGAGAGAAAGAGAGAGAAATGGTAAACGTGCAAGTGGGGTCGGCCGGGCCGGAGAACTACAGCTAGCAGACCGTTTGGCCAAGTGACCCTCTAAATCTGTCATGTGCACACTTTGTTTTTCATGTAATTGACTTGGTCGTCCTCAATTTATATTAGACACCTAAGTTTTACTTTATTTTATATTAATGTGGGGATTAGGATTATTCCAATTTTTATTGTTGGTTGATTATTAAAATAAACAGTGGAAGATATTCTCCTCCGAAGTTTCAGATGCTCCAGTACTGTATGCTGTCATTTTCTGTCTAATTATAGTAATTATATTTTAACAGAGCTCTGATGACGCTATTATCTGTGTCGGCGGAGATGTTGATAAGAAGAAAGAAAAATATTAAAAGTAAGGGAAGAGTGGTGCAAACAAGGTTGCAGACAGACAGACAGACAGAGAACAGTTGGGTAATAATGGACTTTCAGCTATAATGTACGTATAGGAAGAACGAAGAATGAATTATTGCTTAGAAGTTGAAGATGATATTTATTAATTTAATTTAATGATTTAAGTAGCAGAAAGGAAAGCTTGATTGTTTGATTGGAATGATAAATTAAGAAACAGAGGAGGGGCCACAGAAGGAGCTGCTTTGTATATGGAAATATGAGATTAATATAAAAGGGGAGAAAAAAGCAAACAAATATCTTCTCCAAAGCAGCAGATGAGTAGCTTCACTGCCGCTGCTACTCGTCTGACAATCTCAACCTGACAGATCTTCAATACTTTACCTGAATTCTGAGAAGAGAAAAAAATGCAGGCAAGCGCCGGTTTGGTCGCCGGTTCTCATAACCGGAACGAACTTGTAGTTATTCGTCAAGACGGGGAATCTGCCGTAAGTTGACTGTATTTGGTCTTTTGCAATTCAAGTTTGGTATTTTTTAGATTTCATTATTAATGTATTATGTATGATAATTCTTGCAGCATCCTAAACCGTTGGAGAAGTTAAGGGGACAGATATGTCATATTTGCGGAGACGATGTTGGTCTGACAGTTGACGGAGAGCTTTTCGTGGCTTGCAACGAGTGTGCCTTTCCTATTTGTAGAACTTGCTATGAGTACGAACGAAGAGAAGGAAATCAAATCTGTCCTCAGTGCAAGACCAGATTCAAACGTCTCAAGGGTAACCTTCAACTTTTTCTTTTTTTAAACCACTTGTATGGAAAATCGATGGATAGTTTAATTAATTGAATTATTGGCAGGGTGTGCTAGAGTTCACGGAGATGAAGAAGAAGATGACGTTGATGATTTGGATAATGAGTTCAATGTCCAGCAGCACGGTGCTGCTGCTGCTTTTGGAGCCGAAGCATTGCTTCATGGACACATGAGCTATGGCCGTGGTTTCGATTCCGATCTGCATCATGTAGTCAGTCCTCTTCCTCAAGTTCCTCTGCTAACCAACGGTCAAATGATTGATGATATTCCTCCTGAACAACATGCTTTGGTCCCTTCTTTCACGGGTGGCGGCGGCGGCAAAAGGATCCATCCCCTTCCTTTTACAGATCCTCCTCTTCCAGGTACTCATCATCTTTTGCTCTTGTTTCCTTGTTTACTTTTTTTATTTATTTTTCCTCATGGTTTAACTTTTAATCTGGCAGTGCAACCTAGATCCATGGATCCTTCCAAGGACTTGGCTGCTTACGGCTATGGAAGTGTTGCTTGGAAAGAGAGGATGGAACATTGGAAGCAAAAACAAGACAGACTACAGATGACAAGGAACAACAATGGTGGGAAAGATTTTGATTATGAAGCTGATGGTCCAGATCTTCCTCTGTAAGTATTTCTTGTATAACCATGGATTTTAATGGAAAGTTTAGTCTGACTCACTTGTATAACCATAGATGATTAAGAATTTAACAACCCCTCTCAATTTGTTATGTGGAGTACTGTACTCAATGACAATTGCTTTAGGTCTTTATTATCTTATTTTCTTGCTCATGTATTAAATATAACTGAAATGGGAGATTATATACATTTTCTTTTCCCTTGTGGATCAGAATGGATGAGGGAAGACAGCCATTGTCAAGAAAGTTGCCAATTCCATCCAGCCAAATCAACCCTTACCGAATGATCATCATAATTCGACTTGTAGTTCTTGGGTTCTTCTTCCATTACCGTGTCATGAACCCTGTCAATGATGCATATGCCCTATGGCTCATCTCAGTTATCTGTGAGATCTGGTTTGCTCTTTCATGGATTCTTGATCAATTCCCAAAGTGGCTCCCTATTGACAGGGAAACTTATCTGGACAGACTGTCCTTGAGGTGAGTAATCTGCTAATTATTTGTGCTCAGCGACTGTGCTTCAAGTCCATCTTTTGAGTAAATTTAAACCTCTTGCTTATTTGTCACTTTTCCAGGTATGATAAAGAAGGCCAGCCTTCTCAACTGTCACCGGTTGATATCTTTGTTAGTACAGTTGATCCACTAAAAGAACCTCCTTTGGTGACTGCAAACACAGTTCTATCCATTCTTGCAGTGGATTATCCAGTTGACAAGGTTTCTTGTTATGTTTCTGATGATGGTGCCGCTATGCTAACTTTTGAGGCACTATCAGAAACATCTGAATTTGCAAGGAAATGGGTTCCTTTCTGCAAGAAGTTTAACATTGAGCCACGGGCACCTGAGTGGTATTTTGCACAGAAGATAGATTATCTTAAAGATAAGGTTCTTCCATCCTTTGTCAAGGAACGAAGAGCAATGAAGGTGAGGAGGTTTCTGCTCCGTGAGTTGTATCCTGCCATTCTTTGCACATCCCATTATGACTCTGATGCTAATTTAAATTTCAGAGGGACTATGAAGAGTTTAAGGTACGAATAAATGCTTTGGTTTCAAAGGCCAAGAAGGTCCCAGAAGAAGGGTGGACAATGCAGGATGGGACTCCTTGGCCTGGGAATAACGTCCGCGATCATCCTGGCATGATCCAGGTATGCATGTATTAGTTATCCCTGTGTATAAGTTTCATTACAACCCATTCTTATATAGTTGTATGACTGTATTCCTCAACTATTCCATAGGTTTTTCTTGGCCAAAGTGGGGGACATGACACGGACGGAAATGAGTTACCACGCCTAGTGTATGTCTCCAGAGAAAAGAGACCTGGGTTTAATCACCACAAAAAGGCTGGAGCAATGAATGCTTTAGTAAGCATTTTCTTATATTTATGAGAAATTCACTGAAAATGTGATCTTCCATTAATTGTATATTTTTTATGCGATCTTTCATTAATTGTATATTTTTGTGGGCTTCTCTGCTAAACAGGTCAGAGTCTCTGCTGTGCTCACCAATGCACCTTATTTGTTGAATCTGGATTGTGATCATTATATCAATAACAGCAAGGCTATTAGAGAGTCCATGTGTTTCATGATGGATCCATTGTTAGGAAAGAGAGTATGCTATGTCCAGTTCCCGCAGAGGTTTGATGGTATTGACAGGAATGATAGATATGCCAACCGGAACACTGTGTTCTTTGATGTAAATATCCATCAATGAAAATTTGCAGATTGGTTCATTTCTTGTGCACTTTAACCTTCTTCTAATGTAGAACTAATGTGTGTCCCATATTTCAGATTAACATGAAAGGTTTGGATGGCATTCAAGGACCTATATATGTCGGGACAGGATGCGTGTTCAGAAGACAGGCACTCTATGGTTATGATGCTCCAAAAGCCAAGAAGGCACCAACCAGGACATGCAACTGCTTGCCTAAGTGGTGCTGTTGTGGATGCTGTTTTTCTGGAAAGAGAAAGAAGAAGAAGACTAACAAACCCAAGTCCGAGATAAAGAAACAAACAGCAAAGAAAGGAGATGCAGTACCTGTGCTTGCTTTGGAGGGTACTGAAAAGAGTGTTGAAGGTAATTCTGATTTATTAGAATAATGTTTTAATGAGTTATAGGCTTATAGCTCATCAAGGTTCGAGTCTGAATAGAGAGAAAAATGAAATGAGGCATTCTAAATGCCTCTTTTTCTCTAAAGGGATAGTGTAGTTGGTTAGGTCTCTTACAATAGAGCACGAGGTCCTTGAATCAATGCCCCTCACACCAACCTTAGAGGGAGATACGGTTTACTTTGTTTTTATACATGGAGTAAGATGAGGTGGGGTGTTTTAGAAAGACAAGCTGACATGTTAATATAGGTTTTAGCCCTCATCTATGCATCAATGATGGTAACTAATTGGTGCAGCTGCAATTTAAATTCCATTTTCAATTCTTTTAAGCACTTTGTGAAATTTGTTGGTAAATTTGAGTATTCTTCTACTCTCAGAATTGGTTATTTGTAATCTAACCACCTTCGTTATTGTCTGGGTCTGTGAGTAACATATGCTTTTGAAAGAAAAATCTCAATTGTCCAGTCAGCCAATTCTTTTGTCATCTGACTCTGAAGAGTTTGAATGCAGGAGTTGAAGGTGAAAATGTTGGTGCACTGTCTGAGCAAAAGTTGGAAAAAAAGTTTGGGCAATCTCCTGTGTTTGTTGCATCTACATTGATAGAGGATGGTGGGACATTGAAAAGTGCTAGTCCTGCATCTCTGCTGAAAGAAGCCATCCATGTCATTAGCTGTGGCTATGAAGATAAGACAGAATGGGGAAAAGAGGTAAGATAAATGTTTGAATTCTTGCACTCAGATGTTTCACTTTGATATAATTACTGTTGGCAATGAAATTTGTTTTGACCGAACTTTTATTTCAATCTAGGTTGGATGGATTTATGGCTCTGTTACAGAGGATATATTGACGGGTTTTAAAATGCACTGCCATGGATGGCGGTCCATATATTGTATTCCTGCTAGGCCTGCGTTTAAAGGATCTGCACCAATTAATCTTTCTGATCGTTTGCATCAGGTCCTTCGATGGGCCCTTGGATCAGTTGAAATATTTTTGAGTAAGCATTGTCCTCTCTGGTATGGTTATGGAGGGGGTTTGAAGTGGTTAGAGCGTTTTTCTTATATAAATGCAACCGTATATCCATGGACTTCAATTCCTCTGCTGGCATATTGTACTCTTCCAGCCGTGTGCTTGCTGACAGGCAAATTCATCACTCCAGAGGTAAGAAATTTATAACCTTAGTAACTGGTAGTAACAGAGAAGATAGCCTTGCTTTTGATTGTATTGGTTAAAACTTGTTTAAGATGCGATTTTGATTTGACATGTTTAACTTTGTACATATTGCAGCTCAGCAATGTTGCTAGCTTGTGGTTTTTGTCACTTTTCATCTGTATTTTTGCAACGGGTATACTGGAAATGCGATGGAGTGGGGTTGGGATTGACGAATGGTGGAGAAATGAGCAATTTTGGGTTATTGGAGGGGTTTCAGCCCATCTATTTGCAGTGTTCCAGGGGCTTTTAAAGGTTCTGGCTGGTGTTGATACAAACTTCACTGTGACTTCAAAAGCAGGGGATGATGATGATTTTTCAGAGCTGTATGCATTTAAGTGGACCACTTTGCTCATCCCACCAACAACATTGCTTATTATAAACTTGATAGGAGTAGTTGCTGGAATATCGAATGCAATAAATAATGGGTACGAATCATGGGGGCCTCTATTTGGGAAACTCTTCTTTGCCTTCTGGGTGATAGTTCACCTCTATCCATTCCTAAAGGGTTTGCTGGGTCGACAGAACCGTACTCCTACAATCATTATTGTCTGGTCAATTTTGCTTGCTTCCATCTTCTCCTTGTTGTGGGTTAGAATTGATCCATTCTTGGCCAAGTCAGATGGCCCACTTCTTGAGGAATGCGGATTGGAATGTAATTAGGATTGGTGTGATATAGTGAAACTGCGCGACTTGTAGAGTAAATTTTTATTCTGAGATGGGTATCTGCTTCAACTCCTCATTTATTCTCTCTTTGGATGGAGGAGTTCTAAGGAGAACAACACCGCGATTGGATGCTTTGTGTAAGTTTTAGAGTATCTGGGCAATAATGGTCTCCTTGATTCTTTATTAGTTTGATTCATACGGGGAAGGGGAGTTGGGATGAAAACAAGACTATCCCGCACATTATAGGCTTCACGACCATTTCTCTCACACTATTTGATTCACAATAACACTGGGCTTCGTCCGGCTACTTGTAAACTACAAAATGCAAAATTCTTGGACAGTAATATTATATATATATATATACTTTGGGGTTTGTTCTTTTGCCTTCTACCTCAAAATGTTGAGGCATAAGAGAGTGGCTTTGTTATGATACTTTTGTATTTAAAGGTGTAAAAAAAAAAAAGGTTTCTTCTCTCTTTTTCTACTATTTGGACAGGATCTTTTCTGTAGTTAATCTATGTAAAACGCCAACACTAAGCCACCTCCAATCCGAAAAAGAAAAACTGTGTAATACAATTGATGAGTGATGAATGACAGGTAATGAATTTATTTCTTGCCGCGTAAAAGAAGTTAGGGACTCACCCAATAACACAACCTACGACGCCAACTAAAAGAAAACAATCTAGAAGAGGTAGAAACTTAGTATGAGTCTTTAAGGGACAAACACAAACATCCTGACTGACAAAAGCTTATGTAAATTTCTTTCATAGAGTTCATCCAGAGAAAAGGTGTTGTAAACCAGATCAGGCAGGAGAACTTCATATACGCCCTGCTCCATACTAGTGTTTTTTTTTTTTTCCATCATACAGGTATAGGGAGAGAATGCTCAGTCAGGCTTTTCAAGGAGAAGAATTAATACATTAAAAAAGGAGTAAGAAAATGGTCTGGCTGCTGGACACTACTCATTTTCTCTTTTCTTTTTCTAATCTGTTTCAGGTGTATAATGAGATCCATCCCCCATAGAATCATCAATCATAAGATGGAGCATAAAAGACATGCTGTCCGGTATCTCATTTAGAAATCAGTTTAGGTATACAACCCAACATATATGACTACTCTTGCCCACAAAATTGAACAAATCAAGATGCTTCATATACGATACGGAAAAACACTATGTTGCTGAAAATAACTCTGTAGATACAGATAGCACAAAAGATGATTCACAACTCTTCTACTTGTACATTCCCCTGTCTTTTGGTATGTGAAGCTGATCCTTCCTAATTGAGAAATTATGCGCAAGTAAATAGATCTGGATTCAAACCTGGGGTCAGAGTGGTGCGCATGGTGTGATCTTGAAGGCATCCAAGGGTTTCAACAAATCGTATAGAGCAATGTTGAAGGAAGCATGAAAATACCAGTCATGGTTGTCCCCTGAATGCTAGATCCACGACTTCTCATAATCATCAAAAATTAAGTTGATGAGGCTGTGGATAGATTGATGGATGCTGCCAATTCTGCTAACTGCTTCCGATCGGAATTGGCTACAAGTTCCATGGAGATGAAGTGTTTTGGTAAATTTTCTAAATCTTCTTCTTTAAAATCATAAAGTGGTTGAAGTTTCTTAGCTTCAAGATCAGCTGCTTCAGCCTCAGTAAGAAGAAGGTTAGCTTCTTCAAGGTCTCCCAACCCTAGGGCAGCTGATCTTTCAGCTGCAGCAGCACCAGCAGTTATAAGTAACCTCTGGAATCTAGCCAGCCCCACCTCTTTTTCCTTGGATAAAATCAGTCCTTCAGTCTCCTGCAATCTGTTAACAGTGTCCTTAATATCATCCTCAAATTTCTCAAGTTCTAAAACAGACTTTTCCATTTCACTCTGTATGCTATCCTTTTCAACACTCAATGACTTTGCCTCAGCAGCTATACGTGCAGCTTCCTTGAAATTTCTTGCAGCAGCGGCTACTTTCTTTTCTGCTTCAAGCTCTGGGGCTCTTTTGTCTATAAAAAATATTCTCTGCTTAAAGGATGCTATATTTTGCTGGATGCTTGATTTCGTTGAAGATAGTTCCTAAAAACAAGAGAAGATGAATATCAATTTAACAAATGGCATCAAATTGAAAAAATATATAAAATGGGGACTTAATTGTTAAGAGGATTGATAAACGTTTGCATCTTGGAAGTTGATATTAATGCAAAAAGATGAATATTGTTAACTTATTTTTGACAAAGAATATCAATAACTTCTTGTGCATTCCTATATGCAACATCAAAAATGCAAAAACACAGATGGGATCAAAAACTTAAGCCACAATTTCAGGTGAATGAGGTTTTAACATTTTAGCCACTTCAAGTTTCAAAAAGTGTGCAACTTGAAAGAAAATGGAGTTGTTGGTTTAAGATGAGGAGTCCAACAGCAATATGAGAAAGTTTGTAGGATTTTTACAATTGAGATAATGAGAAACAAACTTTTTCTTATCCCTGTGAATCGGGTAATACTATGCTATTGTCTATATGCCTGTGTTAGTCCTATTTCCTTTGGTTCTTAGAGCCAAACCGAATAAAAGTATATAAGATCGTAGGTCTATTAGATAGTTATTGGGAAGTAAAGTTAACCTGTAGGGAAGCTCTAGCTGCAGAAATCTCCTGCTGGAGCATCTGGACATCTTCTGAGAGCTTCTCCTCACTCTTTGCAAGCCTCACTTTATCCTCCCTCGACTTTAAAATGTATGACATCAGACTTCTTCTCAGCCCAACAATATCCTGGTAGGCTTGTGCCTCATCCGTAGAAACTTTGGCAAGTTCATTAAGCTTAGTTGCCTTGTTTACTTCCTCGTTGAAAAACTCATCGATTTCCTTCTTTTTCATAGACAGGGCTTCAAGCTCCAAGTGCAACTGAGAAAGGCCCGATTGCAACTTACCATACTTTTGATCAATACTAGATTGAAAGTCCTGAAAGTCAGATACCACGTCGGTGATCCTTTGCTCAACTGCTTGGATTTTAGAGTCATTTTCGGCTATCTCCTTCTCCTTCTCTCTCACTAAAGCAAGTAGTTTCTGCAATTCATCTGTCAGAATATCCTTTCTCTTAAAAAGAAAATCTTTTTCTCTCAAGTCATCCTCAATTGAATGCTCAATCGAAATTTTCAACACCCCACGAGCTTCATTTACTAGATGTGATTCGATTTCAGCTTGTATCTTTTCGCCCTCTAAGGCTTCAGTTGATGAAACCCATCTATCCATTTCTTCTGAAGACAATGCTTCTGCTTTCTTCAACAATACATCCGCATCATTTGCAGCTTCCTGGGAAATAATGTGAATATGATGTAACCACATGTCAACATGATTGCAAAGTCTTAAAGATTTCATCTTTCAGATCTGTTTATGATGATAAAAATACAGATAATATAATGAAAGTAAAATGGAATGTAATATTACTGACCGCAGAGAAATGAAGAAGTAGAGAAGCACATTCTTGTTCAGCAGCAATTTGGGAGTCGAGAACGTCATGCAATTTGGAATCAATAGCATCGCAATGGGATTCAGCGTCTCTGAGAGCAAGAAGAAGAGCATGTTTATGGTTCTCAGCAGCAGCAAGGTCGTCGCTGATTCTCTGGGCGGCCTCGAAATCTTCGGCCTCGCAGGCATCATCCAACTGCTTTTCGAGTTGAGTGTGTCTTGAGGACGCCGACAGAAGATCGTCTGCAGCTTTTCTTCTTTTTCGAATGGACTCTTTGCGAGCAGCGGAGACAGAGGCAGCCGATTCGCGAGCACGGTTGAGCTTCTCGGAGATGAGGGTCTTTAGGTGATCAAATTTTTGATGAGGATTAATATTATCATCATTAGCAGAAGAATTATCAATTGTATCAAGTGAGGTAGAATTAGCAGAAGCATCATGAATAGTATCGGTATCGTCATCATCAGGATCAGGATCATCGTCCTCAGGTAAAGGAAGGTGATCTCTACCGTATCCGATCCGTAAAGCAGCAGCTCTCTTTTTTTTCTTTCTGGAAAATTTTGGTGTGGTATTAGTAACAGCAGTAGTTGTAGTGGTAGTAGAAGGAGAAGATTGGTGGTCAAAGGCATGAGTTTGAAGGGTGAGATCAGAGAAAAGGTTCTCGTCAAGGGGCTCGGATGTTGTTTGAGCTGCATCCGACGGCGGTACAGAAGTGTCACTGGATTGAGATTGAGATTGATCCTGTGAGTCAGTAGCCAACTGGGAAGGTGTAAACAAAACCATTCCCTCAAACAGCGAATCCATCTCATCAACTTCCATCTTCGCTCACCTGGCTTTCTCCTCTCAACTCTCAATTATAATCAATCTTTGCTTCCGCCGTCTAGCTCTTCTGCCTTTAAATCCACCACTATCTACCAGGCCCAACTTCTTTTTCTCTCTTGGGCCTTCCACCTTTAAGAATTGCTATAGCAACCCACTAGTTTTTTAAGAATCCCCAC
Source organism: Xanthoceras sorbifolium (assembly GCA_003430845.1). NCBI lineage: Eukaryota > Viridiplantae > Streptophyta > Magnoliopsida > Sapindales > Sapindaceae > Xanthoceras > Xanthoceras sorbifolium. The sequence goes on from CM010617.1 coordinate 34,362,556, forward strand.
TTTTAATTAATTAATATTTGTCAAGCAAGTTAACTTGCGAATGATATTAAGTTTGACATTGGAATTTCAATCATGTAGGGAGATGATGGAGTTTTGACTATTGGAAGTTTGGATTTGAATTTGCAAATGAATTATAATAGTGAAGAATACAATTGTAGAGTTGATAATAATTGAGTTAGGGAATGAATAAGGGATCTTCATATTCCGCTTTACACACTGTTTATTTTGACTTGTTCATGATTATATTGACAGCAAACAGCATGTATATATATATATATATATATATATATTTATGATTCAAATACTATATCATCTTTTATTTAGCTGAGGGCCCAACCCAACTCACTTGCCGCGTCTCCACCTCCACCTCCTTAATTCCTTCAAAGTGAAGCACTTTCTATAAATTAAACCACCCTTCTCTCTCTCTCTCATTTGTCACAGCAAACTCATCAATCCAAGAAATCAAGAAATCATGAGTAGCATTATGAAGAAGCTATGGTGCTGTGGAGGCAAGAGTTTTCCCTCAGAGAGAAATAGAATCCCAGAAGAAGGTCATGTACTTGTTTACGTGGGAAAAGACATGCAGTTCAAGTTTGAGATGGAAGCCAATTACCTTAACCATCCTCTCTTTGAGAACTTGCTCAAGCTCTCCGAGGAAGAGTTTGGTTTTTCTTACGACGGAGCACTCAGGTTAGCTTGCGAGATTGATCTCTTTCACTATCTTCTTCATCTTCTCAAAACAAGTAATCCTTCCGCTCATTACATGGATCTTTCCCATCTCATTTCCAACTTCTACAATCACAATCCTCACCAATGATTCATTTTCATTTAGATGAAGCCCCTCAATTTTATGTGGCCTTCATTTTCTTTTTTCAATTCTAATACTTACAATGTAGTTAGCCATTCTTTTCCATCAAATATTCTTCTCTCTTATACTACTTATCTATTTATTCATTAACAATATTGTAATATCCGATCATTTTTACATGTCTTATACAATGTTTATCCCATTTTCTAATTCTTATATCTATTATTTCTTTTCGAGACTTTTCTGGTTGGCAAGAAAAGAAAAAAAGAAAAAAGGAGGAACCTTCATTCTCAGTATTTTCCAAGACACATGACATGAAAGCGTGCAATTGGCTTATCTTCTTATACTGAAAGTCCGTAAATCCCAGCACAGACGCACATGAAGTCCATAATCCATGAAAGTGATTACCATCAACGTGTTATACGAACCCGTGGCGTACCAAAATAGTAAAAGAAAAACGTTTAATAGTCAACCTGCATGAATACTTGTAGTTACTGCTCGGATCTCTCAACGTGTTTTTTGTGTGTTTGTTTCCAAAATTGTAGCTGAATCAGTCTACTTGCCACATTAACTTTTGGTCTAGTAATTATGGTACCATTTAATTCAACTGAAAAACTTTCATTTTTTTTAAGAAAAATATATCAAATTTGATTATATACTCGAACACACTTGCTTTCCTACACTTTCCAATTGCTAATTACTGTATCTTCTTACTGTAGTATTAGGATAGGATTTCTTTTAGGACAATGACCACATTTTAAACTTTTAAAAAATATGACAGGAAGTCTCAGTCAAGATAATGCAAACATTGTAGGCACATAAATGTAATTAAGGGTTGGTTGTTAGACTGCACATCAGATCCCGGAAGATACGTAGATTTTTTTAGCTCATGTTTATACATGTCCCATTCATCAGGACATGGGCCTCAAAACGGACATTTTATTTCACCCAGAAAAAAAAACGCAACCCATGTATGGAAATATATTTCAATTCTGAATCACTTTTACCAGTAAACTATGGACTAGTGACAGTCTTCATGTTAAGATTATCTGACCATTAATCAAAAAATTAAATCAAGGTAACTCTACAAGAGATATACAAATACAAAAAAAAAAAAAAAAAAACAAAGTTAAAGAGTGAGTCCCCTAGACAACGAATAAGAGGGGGACATGGGCCAAATGGAAGCTCCAAAATTGGGGAGGGGGTAATTGTACTAACCATGTATGGTTCTAGAACTTATACTAATTTTTGCTTGTTAAACACAATTGCCGCCGCACAAGCAACCACAGAATGCATAGTCTGGATTCCATCTTCAGGAAAAACTCTTTGGACCCAAAACTAGTAAGCATTTGCAATGATTTATGTCACAAAGACTGAATAACAAAATCAGACTTCCATTTCATTGAGTAGTCTGTAGTCGAAACCCTTCTTCCATCCCAATACTAACACAGATGATATGGTAGTGTACTTTATCAAAGCTTCAATGAAGTGCTATATGTACCATGTTTCCACAAAAAAATGATGTGTTTAAATATGGAGTTATCGATATCTTCTACCTTGATAATAAAAATGAGGACCACTCAGAGGTACTAGAAAGAATAATAGGGTTTTCTAACCCTTTCTCTGCTTTCAGAATATCTGACGTGAGCTTGCTATTTTTGTGATGACTGCCTCACCTCAGTGAGGTGCTAAATCATTGATTCAAACCCTTGCACATCCAACTAAAGCTTTTGCAAACTCATAAAAGAAAGTGCAAAATCAATTTTTGATGGTGAAAACTCAACATTGAACACGTGGCCAAAACAGCTTTCAATTTAAACAAAGATTTTACATTTTCGTCCCGTCATAAACTCATGTACTGATCTTTTTGCACAAGCAAAAAAATACTCTAACAAATAAATAAATTAAACAAGAAACAATTTTCTGAATGAATAAGAACACAATTCCTAAAATAAATATGTGTTGCAGGGTGGTCCAACGTATAGACACAATGTCTTGCTGCTGCATAAATGAGGCAAAGATAAAAGACTAATATAAACTGAAATCAATAATAATACCTGTATTTCCTGCCAAAAATGTTCTACTACCCCTTAGACACACCAAGCTCAACATCTTTCACAGGAGTGTTTTCCACTCCCTCCTTCAGAAGTCTTATTTCCTCTTCTGTGAGGCTGTTCTTCGCATGGGGTAAGGTCTTGGTTGACTGCTTATCAACCTCTACAGCCCAACTATATATTATCATCCCAACAACAGCAAGGATCATCCCGAGTATATTCTTGAAAGTAAGCTCGGAATCAAAGAGCAACCATCCCAGCGTGAGAACACAAACTGTTTTCATGTGACCCAAAACCTGGAAGGAAACTGCTGAAAACCGCCCAATGCAGAGGTACTGACTCACATTACAGAACACTGCTAGGGTACATGATAGGAGAATGAAAAACTGCATACAAATTACATCAGTCATCAGATAAGAGTTAGCAAAAGTCTTTTCCTTCACATGTATCAATGCACAGGTGCATAGAGAAATCAAAAGAATGAATACTCACAATGGCCCCAGAAGACATCTTATAATTTGTTAAAAGTTTGCCATTAAGATAGTAATCGACAAATGGACCAAAAACCAGGAGAGAGAGGGCTTGTATTGGAGCTGTCTTACTCAGCAATTCAAAAGATCCAATTGAGTACTTCTTCTGAAAGGAACCTATTGTCTGCCCACCAGAAAACATTAAATAGAGTCAATTTCCAGTTTTCCACAGAGGCTATGGAGGTAGTAATAAAGCAAATCACAGTATGCTCACAAAGATATTTAGTGTCATACCCAACACAAGAATTCAAAAGATTTTACGAAAGTCCCATAAATTTGACTCACAAAATTGAGAGAATTAACCTTCTAAGATATTATGAGTTACGGTGGTTCAAACTGTTAAATATCTACTCTCAAGCTAGACAGAAACAAGATACTAAATGATATTCTAACATATATGTTTTCAGACAGAACTTTAAGACAGTTATCTTATTAGATTTCAGTTAACATTTTTTGGTTTCTTTTTCCCATTTTCACTCCTGCTACATCATTCCATGTATCTATGTAAAATTTATGGAATATAAATCCCACACTAAACAAATACACTGGCTTAGCTTATCTCGTTTGCTGTTTGTAATGTTAACAAGAACATCATTGATATTCCAGAAAGATCACAGGGCTTATCATGTAAGTTAAACTTTTTCTATTTGATACTCAGAAATCCTCAACCTTCTTCGTTCACCAATCTCTTGCACAAGTAGGTAACCGCAAGCGAATTTGAACCCCTGAACGTTTGGCTAAACCCATGTAAGTTAAAATTGATGATACCAGCTAGCTCAGTTGGTGGGATCTCTTATGAGTATGTAAGTTAAATTTACAATTGCATATAAGAGATTTGGAATTGAATCTCACTCACACAATAGTTTAGGCAGTTTTAGTTTAATTTTAGTTGTACAGTCATTATATGAAATTTTTTTTTTTTTTAAATATGCAACCTAGAAAAGGTTTGAAGAAACCTACACTCGCATATGATGTATCACTTCTCTATGTGTCTTATAAAGACTATAATGATAAAAAATAAGAAAAATTAAAATTTAAAAAAAAAAAAAAAGCCAAGTTGAGATATATGAGCCTCAGCCTCAAAGGAGAACATATAAAGGTAATGCAATGAATACTTACAATCTGCTGCAAAGATGTAGAGAAAACCGCTACACAGGCACAAATAAAACCTTTGGCATTGACTTTGACATCAGTAACAGTGCAAACACCCACACCGATAACCACAACAATAACAGCCACCTTCACTTGTTTGGAGTAGTGTTTGTTGTGAAGGATCCATTCCATGACACACACCACTGGAATCATGCTCAGTTTGGAAATCTATGATAATAAAAGGAGATCATTAAGCATAGTAATTTAAATTTAATTTGTAAAGCTCTTTTACATATTATGAATGGAATGGTAAATTGGAAAAATTATAAGAGAAATAGAAAAGGAATGAAACATACTTGGTAGAATCCGACAGAGTTGAGCATGAGGCTGAAGTTCATGCCAGTGATAGACATATTGGCGACAATAGAGAACCAGAGAAGCTCCCAAAAAGGAACATACTTGGATGCAGATAATCCAGTGGCATTTGACACCAAACCCACCAAAGCCGTTACGGCGAAGTGGAACCCCGTTAAGGTGGTGGCTGCAACATCAACAGCATTAATATAATTAAATTTGATGTGGAATGGATCCATGAGGAGATCCGAATTATATTTATAGGCAAATGAAATAATAAATGGAAAGCAATGAAAAATGTAAGAAAAAGAAGGAAATGAGATCAGATCGGAGAAGCAGACCAAAGCTGAAAGCGTAACCGGAAGAGGACATGAGCTGCTTGTTGGCCATAATAATTCCAACAGAGCTAATGACGTTCATGGCCCAGGCTCCCATGTCCGAAACCATGGAGGCTTTCTTCTCGCTCTCCATAATTGGAGATGAAATTGGAGTTTGTATGTATGGTAAAATAAGAGGAAAATGAAGGAGTAGATGTATAAATGTTATATGTACAAAGGAGTATAATAAGGGAAATTAGTAAATATATTCGGCGAAAACAAAAATGGAAAGAAGAGATCTGGAATGTGGAGATATAAAGAGAAAGAGAGAGGGCAGAAAAAGATGTATCACGTTTTCTGGCTGCCTAGAAAAGAAAGAACCAGGAAGAAAATAGCAACGCAGACGCGCACACCTCTCTAATCAAAAAAATGCCCCAGTCCTTCCCCTTCCCCTTCCCCTTCACTTTCACTCTCTTTCTCTTAATTAGTCAAAATCTATACACGCCCATTTCCCGTTTCACGCCTTTTCTCATTACCATTTTTTATTATTATTATTATTCTTTTACCCTGTAAAACTATAACCTTCGGACCGCTCCCTTCACTTTCTGTTACTAATTTGTCCAATTCAATTAACTATTTACCATCATCTTAAATGATCTAACGGTTACCTTTTATCTCCAACAACTTCTCTCTTTATCTTTCTTTTTTTCTTTTTTTCTTTTTTTTAAAAATGATTCTCCATCTGATTGGACCAAGAGAGCTTTGAACCTCACATGCTTTCCCTGTCCAATTGACATCTGTCGTGGAAAAAACAGATTTAGCTACTTATTAAAATATACCACCACAGAGGACATTTCTGTATTTTCTCCTGATACAAATCATATTGTTAGGCCTTATTTTATGATACATAAATGGTATATAAGATTCAATATTTGTGGGCATTATTTTATGGTACATAAAAGGTAAAAGAATCAATATCTCAATTTTCTCTCGATTCATTGGGTTATTCATAGCTAAACTACAGTAATTTTGTAATATTACTCCTTCCCAAAGCAAACGTGAACTTTCAAACGGACTAGCAGCAGAATGCATACATACATCATTGCATCAAAAAATTAGCTCCATACATAAACTACATTACAATATCATGAATCTCCAAGTAATGAACACACTAAGCAAAAACTTAAATCTAAATGTACACCTGTGAATCTGACACATAAAACACACATGCACGCACAAAAAAATAGAGAAGAGAAAAACCCACTCCCACGGATCCACTAGTCACTCAAATGTATGGCAGCCAATCGCAGCCATATACTAACAATGGAAAGAACTATCATCTGCAACAATTTCCCCTTCTGTCTTTCAATTAAATACACAGCATATCTGCTCACTTGGAGGTGGGATTTGCTTTCCAGACCATCTACTTATACAGATGTATCCATCAAATGCAAACTCGAGTCCCTTCCCCTACTGCACCCATAACATAATACATATGATATGTGAATACTACAAGCATCAATCCACGGATCAGTTTCTGCATTCTCAATCCTTGCCTGTTGTAGGATGTCTTAGTGCACCTGGTGGTGCCATCGGTCTTGGGAAGTTATGGTTAAACTGAACGTCTGCCAAGTTGGGAGCTTCCACATATGGGCTCTAGGATGTTCAATTGTTAGGGGGGAAATAGAGGAAAAATAAAGAACAATAACATGGATAAGAAAACAAAGTTAAGATGCAGGAGGTTCTTTTATCCCCCTATCCTCCTCCCAATCCACCAGAGAGAGAGAGAGAATTTAGGACACATACAGGCATTTTTCTAGAGTTAAACAAATGCATGGTATTTGCATAGCATAATAAGGCGCATGGTTAACATATATAATTTGATATTTGATCTCTTGATACATATAATCTTTAACTTACCTTTCTGGGTATTTAGCAATATTTTGGACTCATAAAAATTAACACTATATCACAAACAGGATTTTTATTTTTGACAGGGAAGATCATTTACTAATTGCAAAGGAAGTGAGTGAACTAAGAGAAAACAGTTTTTCTACCCAAAAGAAGATCATATTCATTTAAAAGAACTTAGCCATTTGACAAATAACAGGCTTCCGAGCTTCAGATTTATTAAATTCCAGTTATCATTGAAACATATGCCTTTTGATCGTCTGATAAATACATTACCACACACTACACAGAGCTAAACTCCACGGACTACATTATCTCATCTTAATTTGTTCCTATATGGTCTTTCAAAATTTGATTGGCATTGGTATGTGACTAAAAACATAAGAAATGCCAACTGTTTCCTATTTTCGAAACACAAGATTATTCTGTGTGGGTGTGCATACCTTTCGGTAGGAAAGACGACCATTGTCTACACATGCATGTAATTATAAAAAAAATTATAAGATTCTTAGGTATACATATCTGATTTGATACGTTTTTTAATTATCCTAAACTCATTCTTTCATATTGAAGTTTGATAAGATAAATTTATAATGAACAAAATGATTCTGACTCTCATCAGTGATGTTAATATCTCTTTACCATAGAGGCAACCTTTTATTATTGATTACCCATGAGTCCCACAAATTAATAACTAGTAGTATTAAACAATTGAGATTTATATCATAAGGATGAACATAATGAGCTTATCAAAAAGCAGTAAAGACATACCTGTGATGCAAATGTAGAATGAGATGGTTCTTCATCATGTAAAGATTTTGGCGATGTATTAAGGGAAGAAGCATCATTGCGCGGTTCATTTCCGTTCAGTTTATGTACTCCACCATTTAGCACAGTCTCACTATCACTTCCATTGGCTGATTTGACCCTCTACATTTGTGCCATGTTTCCAAAGAAGTTAAGCAGTTAGTGGGGAATTCAATCGGAAAATTTGAACAAAGTTGGGAATAAAGGAATGAAAACCAATACCTGGAAAATTTTACCAAGTGTTTTCAACCCCTTTGCTCGTGCACGAATCTCTTCTTTCTTGACATTGCTATCTTGAAGAACCTAAATAAATTATTTGAAGATTACTACCTAAGAAACTGGACCTACAATCTAACCGAATGCAAGTAAAAAGCCATAATAACAAAAAGCTAGTAAAACAACCATTTGACAGACGCGAGAAAGTGTGGCTTCAATATCAGCTACGTTAAGCTTCCACAAAGAATCTATCATCAACTTCTTGTGGGATTGCATGTACTCTTCAAGCTCTTCCTCCGTATAATTTCCTTCTGCACTAAGCTGCTTTTTCATGTCCTCCTGCAGCTGGATCAAAGCAATGGCACCTAGCACCACCAGCAAAAATACCAAAAAGAATGGGAAGTTCATTAGCATCTACAAATTTTCCCTTCCACGGCTATTTTTTTTTTCTTGCAAATATTTAAACAAAAGAACTACTCCAACCCCATTCTACCACTCAGTATTGTACGTTTGTAACTAAGTTTCATTGATATCAGCCCCTTAACCGTGCATAAGCAGAAGCGATAAAGTTGTTAATAGCTCATCAAAAAGTTTATGCATATATTTTATTATCACTCTCTGACAGTGCAGCAACCACAACCCCATCAAGAAGGCAGAAACACAAAAAAGCGAGAAATAAACACCTAGGCACATGCCTGAGAAAACGAAAGCAAACCAGACTCAATGCTACTTTGGACCCAATTGCCGACATGTAGTATGACCACAATGCACCAACCACAACCCCATCAATAAGGCAGAAACACAAAAAAAGCGAGAAAGAAACACCTAGGCACATGCCTGAGAAAATGAAAGCAAACCCGACTCAATGCTACTTTGGACCCAATTGCCAATATGTAGTATGACCACAATGCAGAACTAAAAGAGTAACCAACAAAAATGAATGTTGACAAGGCAGCAGTATATATTAACCTGTTGCAGCTGTCACTTGAGATTTGATAAAGTGTCCTTTGTTTCTAAACCATTCAGCAATAAACGGCACCCCTAGATATATAGCTTTCTTCCCAAGCTCCTTTGCTGCTTGTCTTGCATATATATAGCCAATTGTATTCAACATGTCAACACCATAAGCTGTAGAAATCAGACAATAAAACAAGTTAGAAATGAATATTTTTCCATTGTATGAAATTAAAGGTGTGAAATTGCAGCAAATAAATAAGAAAAATGATTCCAAAGACAAAAATGTTAAATTCTTGTACCAAAATTTTACTCCATAAACATTAATGTTTCAAATATATAGCCCCTTTAAAAAAAAGGAGAAATAGAATACCCATTAAAGAATAAAAAGTCTGCTCATGCCTCAGCACTGCATTGCAGAGCATTGGTAAAGTGTGCATCTTTGAACTGTAATTCAAAAGTTGATATATTAATTCAATTTAACATTCATCTGAGGCCAATCCTTTTGTGATAAAAGTTAATGGGACCATCATAGCCACAAGATCAAAAAATTGTTACACAATGGGAAAATGTAAAAGTAGTCACACAGAGAGAGAGAGACTTTATTTGTATTTTTATCTCTAAATTTCAGGATATTAACAGCACTCTTTTTATTAGTACAAACGTAGTACCAGCATTAGATAGTCTTGAAACTTCAGCTTCAGCATAATTAACAAAGTCCTCTTTGTTTCCTTGTACATATTGATTGAGTCTATCTTTTAGCAAATCTACAAGCTTTTGTTCTCTTTCCTTCTGAACAACCTGTAGAAAAAACATCATTTGCATTTAGTGCCAATTTTTTGGGTATAGGCTTTGCACTAAGCGCTGATTAAACACAAGGATCTGTATGACTATGCCATATTGAGCTAAACAATTATGAACTGGTCACAACCACAGCCACACAATACAAAACAATAAACTTCTACTTTTGAAATAAAAGGCTATAGAAAACAAACTATACCATCAGATGATGGACTTCCGTTCTCTTTTGTGAGGTGTAAAGACAAGACAGCTTAATTAAAAGCACAATGTGATATTGTTCACCCTCTGTGATGGCTGTATATATCATTCCATAGCCCTACAGAGTTCCACTAGTTCATCCTAAAACCTGGCTGCGGTTGAGTTGAAGTTTGGATTGTGCTTAAGGAAGTTAACCAACATATTCTATCCTATAATTGTATCAAAAACCGCAATCCTAACGAGAAAGCCAATTGCCAAAGGAAAAGAAAATTTATCATGGTGTTCAGACTCAACAAGATTACTATGACTAAGTCACAAAACAATCAGTATTAAGAACCTATAAAAACATAAGATAAGAAATTAATAACCCCAAATTCCATCTAGCGAGATGTAGTTAAGGATTAACCCTCATTTTCTCTTGCAATTTTTTGGAATCAAACTGTTCCCCTTCAGTGAAAATGTCCATAGAAGCCATGGATGCCATGGCAAGCTGTCCTATATATTCCTCAAAAAGCTCACTTCCAAAGAGCATAGCAAAGATTGCTGCAGGATCAATAATGGCTTCCCTGCAATAAAAAGTATCATGTAAATCATAGAAGCAAAAAATATTACATTTTAACAACAAATTAATCAAGATCGGAATACATATAACAGATTATGAGTCAAACACCTTGAAATTAGTCTATCAGATATAAGAAAAAGAAACTAACTTTGAGATTCCTGATTTCCCATAAGCATCATATGCTTGTCGTTGGGCTGGATCACTCAGAACCTGGTAAGCCTCTCCCAAAACCTGAATTCAAACGAACCAACTTTAGATAAAAATATACTAATGACTCTTAAAACAGTTAACTCCATTTGTTTTCATTTGAGCTCTCAATCAAATTATTCTTGAATCTTTTAACAAATTAGCATGTATTTACTATCAATTAACAACAAAGAAAAGCAATTTGTTAGGCTACTCTATTAAGTTAGAAATGATTAAATAAATGCCAACAATTGGGTAGTTTACATACATTCTGCATTTTATAGTGAAATCGGATGAGAATTGAAAAACTAACAGTTAAATAGAAGATGGCTTTGTTTAAATAAATCAATAAAAGGGAAAATTGTATACCCTATAAGAGAAAACTATTCCCAGTGTATGTATGCATATAACAGACTCATCATTTTCATGGATAAGTGCAAGTTCAATAACAGATGCTGAAAATGTAAAACATACCTGAAAATTTTGAGCAGCAAGAGGATCATTTGGGTTTTTATCAGGGTGAACCTGCCGTGCCTGAAAATAAAGTTGAAATTGGCATGTGTTAGATAGTGAGGTTAAATTAGTGATTTTCAGATGTGAAAACTCGGAAGTGTGAGTAGGAGTTGAAATTATAATTAGAAATGAATTAATAGATGAGGGAGAATTCAATTCAGTAGTAGTTTGTTTTAAGGAATAATATTATAACTGGTTATTCGATTAGGGGATCTGCAAACCAAAATGATGAAAATCAAAGATTGGAAGAGGATGGAATACCTTGATGTAATAGGCTTTTTTGATCTCGGCTTCGGTAGCCGTAGGGCTGACACCGAGCACATCGTAATATTCGGTCTCCTTCACCATCACTGACTGGGGAGAGTAGAAACCAACTTCCTTCGATTTATAACTGTATCGATGGGAATATCGTAAAAGAAGAGAAAAATAAAAGGGAAAGAAGATGAAGAATAACAATTAGAGATATGGCGTTACTTTTTCACGCGCTGACCTCTGATTCCTTCAAAGTTGACTATCCGCCCTGGCCCTGTATTCCGCGTTCTACTTTTACTTTCTTTACTATCTGGTACTTATCCTTTTTAACCACCCATTTCCCCCAACCAATATTGAAAATAAATAAATGCTATTTTTTTTTTTGAAACAGAATAAATAAATGCTATTATCTTTCGGTTTATTACTCAAAATCTCATCAGATTCTCATTTCCAGGAAATTTCGATCCACAATTCCTAGTACTTATAATAATAATAACCATAGCTATTTAAAGTCATCAATTAATCTTCATAATAATGTTAATAGTAATACAAATTATTAAGATAAATATTCTAGCAGTAAAATAGATTATAGCTTGTTAAAAAAAAAAAATTATAACTATCGCCTAATATATTCCAACAGTAAAAATAGTTATTCAGCCTGATAATATATCTACATTAAAAGTAAAAACTATTAAATAGATAATAATATAAATCTCATAATACTTATTGTAGTGATGCACTATAATTTACGAATAAATGAAATTTAAAAAATGATTTGTAAAAATCAAATTTTAATTTTTTTAAGGTAAAATTTGATATTTACTTAATTTCATGATCTTCATTAACTTAAGTAAATGTGAATTAATTAGAGGACAGTTGCTAAAAGGGTATGATTTGTATAAATACAATAATAAACAAGTCAAAATCATCTCGTTCATTACTTAAATCTATGAGGCCGTTAATTGTTAATGCTTTGTCAATGCATTTTTATCTATGGGTTAAAAATATGACCAAATAAAAAAGTGAAAATTCATTTATAAATCATAATCCATTAATAAAATAATTGACAATTGTTAACGATAAAAAATAGGTTAGGGTAATTAACGATTTGTCAACCGTACCACCTAGGATGACATAGTGGTCGGCTGACTCAATAACACTATATTTAATATGTAAGACTTGTAAGAAGGTTCTCGAGACGATGAGAACGTAATGACTTAATCCTCATGTGAAGAACAACTGAAACAAAGCAAGTCGGTGAGGAATGTCGGACAGGTACCAACGCTTAAACTCCGATGATCAAGTTAGTTCAGGTGTTATGGAAAAATAAATGATTAAAATCAGAGAGTTTTAAGGTTGGTGAGTGGTAATAAATCATACATTGTTCATCTTTATTACTGTTATTTAGAAGTGTCAAACATTCATCTTGTGCTCTCTCAATTGGGTTATGGCCAGATTATCACAGCAGTTACTAGACATCTTATCATTACCTTAATTATGGATAACAGTCTTCTTAGAGCACGATTCAAAAAATGACACAACATGATTGGTTGGTAGGTGGCTATATCATCAGACAAATGTGTCTAACCGTATAGATGATAAGAGTCAAATTAGGCTATACTTGTTCACTAATGCTGTCAGGTACATTAAATGTGTACATGATTTTTCTTGAGTAAAGCCGTACTATTCGTCAATAATACTGATCTGACGAGTAATAAATGTTCTATGATAGTATTTATTATGTTCAAATATTTCTGACTACTCTCTCGACGAAATAAGTGGAAATGATGTCGAGAGCTCTTCATCAGAGAGGGAAATCATGCTGAGCGGGATCTCGACAATAGATATTAAAATGAAGGCATTTCGAACTATTAAAAATTACCCTTAACAACAATCAAATAACATTATATATTTTTCTTTAAGCAAATTTTACCGGTAAAACACGGTCGGCTTAACAAAAATGTGAATGCTTTGGCGGATATGAAATTAGAAGAACTAATGCGTGGGCTATGAGTATGACTTAAAAAAGAAAGGATTTGAAAACCAAAATAAACAATAATAATAATTTGGACTGCAAATTGACAAAACTAAGGAAAAATTTCATGAGCCAGTTAAGCACCTACTCCCATGCCCCATTCGCACTCGCCAATTATCGCGGATTTCTCATATAGATATATAAAGGAGAGAGTGAAAAAGTGTGAACATTTACAGTGCACGTACAACTCTGTAAAAAAAAAAATAAAAAAAAATATATATATAGAGAGAGAGGGGGGTAGGACTTGGAAGTGAAAGAGGAAGAAGAAAGAATGTCAAACTCAAACGCCGTAGCAAATGGGCTGGCGGGAGCAGGTGGCGGTATTATTGCTCAAATAATCACTTATCCACTCCAAACGGTATCCATTTTTTTATTCTAACTTTACTACTATTCATTTTTGTTTTTAACAAATTCAACTAAGCGGGAAATTTAGGTGAATACGCGGCAACAAACGGAGAGAATCGCAAAGAAAGGCTCATCTCACCCTCCCAAGCGCCCTGCTCCTCCTCCTGCTTCTAGCGCCCTTCTTCAGATACTCCAGGTATAATAGATTACATTCAATTTCACATGTTTTCTTCGATGTTGATGTTGATGTTCAATTTTCATTACCAGGTCATCAAGACCGAAGGTTGGGGAGGCCTCTACAGCGGTCTTAAGCCTTCTCTCTTTGGAACGGCTGCTTCCCAGGTCTCTCTATCTTCTCCCTCTAACATGTAATTGATTGTTTATAATCATAAAATTCCCAATTCATACCCAGTATGTATAAGATATTTAATACTAATCATGACTACAAGTAAAAAAAAAAAAAAAAAAAAAAAAAAAACTAACTATGACTATGCTGCCAGGGCATCTACTACTACTTCTATCAAGTTTTCAAAAATAAGGCGGAGGCCATTGCAGTTGCCCGCAAACACAAAGGACGTGGAGATGGAACAGTTGGCATGTTTTCTTGGCTGCTTGTTGCAGCTCTTGCCGGGTGCACACTCCCATTTCCATGCAATCCAACCTCAACTTGATTTTAATTAATTTTTTTAATCATAAGGTCACTGCAAAACCCTTATCGAGCAGGACTGATGATTGATAGATGTCTATGGACCTGTCATACTTCTCATATTTGAACCAAAATATGTTGATGTTGTTATTAGCATTATCTTTACTGCAATTGCTTTATTCTGGCAGGTCGTTGAATGTGTTGCTGACAAACCCGATATGGGTTCTTGTTACACGAATGCAGGTGCAGTTTAGTTTCTTAATAACATACAAATGGTTGTGGTTCTGCTGGTTTTGAAATGGTTTTGTTTAGTGTAAACCTACACTATCTTATATATCTCAAGTCATGGTATTATGGCTTGGCATGTTCAACTCAAATTTCACTTTGAATTTCTCTTTAAAAGCAGTTCCAGTATTAACCAGAAATAAATGTGCATGAACTTCCTGAGATTACTTCGGTCCAATTTCAATATCTATCATTGCTTTACAATATAATGACTATTTGTGCATGACCTTTCTTATTCAACTCTAGACACATACTCAAGCAGAAAGAAAAATTATGGAGGAAAAGAAGGAAGCTCTAATGAGGGAATCTTCTGAAAGTCCAACCGGTTCAACTTTGCCTGAGAAATTGGCTGAACTTGATTCAATAAAACCTCGTCCTTATGGAACATGGCACGCGGTTGGTTCCAATTATTTTATCTGTTTGTGTATGGTTTTACTTTCACTAGGACAATGACATAAATCTTATCAAATTATTCTACATAGTTTTGCCTTTAAGTCGTTTAACAAATAGTGTATTGATTATATTACTTTTTGCATTGTTAATTTTCTGAAGGAAAAGCATTTGATTGGTCTAAATTTTGAAAATTGCAAGTGATGTGGTTATTTTGTATTTTTCTGGCATGCTTTTATACATTTTTGTATGCAAATAATTCCATTATGCATGATTACCAAGAACAAACTTCTGACAGAATGTCAATTCACAATATTTCTTGTTGGCAGAAATCAAGATAGATTTTGAGTTTTTGACTGCTGGGCTTAGGGTCATCACATGTATAATTATATGAGTGAATTTGATATATCACAACATTGATTTTTGTTCATGCATTGTCTGTAGGCATGTGAGGTTTATAGTGAAGCAGGAGTTACTGGATTCTGGAAAGGCATAATTCCAACACTTATTATGGTCAGCCTCATCTTGATAATATGATGTCCGGATTCTATCTTAAGTTACTTATTGATGTAATATTGATGTCTGCATACTAGGTGTGCAATCCCTCTATCCAGTTCATGATTTATGAGAGCTCGCTAAAGCATCTAAGGGGAAAACGTGCTGCTAGCAAGCAGGGATTGAAAACTGTGTCAGCTTTGGAGGTATAAGACAATATATGTAATACCTAGTCTTTATGGGTACTCCTGTTTTTAAGAAAGGCAATACAGCACATAGACAAGAAACTGAAACATCGTGTTTGAGTTTTTAATACATCCTCCTGGCCTCAGATAGAGTTGGTGCGTCTGTATAAACCAGAATGTTTTTATCAGCGGCCTTGCCTTCATATTTGTTATGATAAATCCTTGGCTTGAACAGGTTTTTTTACTTGGGGCCTTGGCAAAACTGGGAGCAACTGTGTCAACGTACCCCTTGTTGGTTGTCAAGGTAAAAGTTCATCCCTAATTTGCTTATGCCTATGTTGATCAAGTCATTTACATTATTGATATAGTTGAATGTATTTCTGTTGATGGTTAGCAAAAATCTTAATTGAAACAAAATAAAAAACCTAATCAACAAGTAACAAATTATAAATTGTAATTTCAAATTATATAAATTAAAACTGTTAACTAAATAATAAAAAATAAACCATGAGAAGTTATTTATATGGAGGAGGCCACCACCTACTCCATTTATTATTAATATTTTAAAAAATAATAATTTCTTTTCGTTATTAATCTTTTGGGATTTTTTTTATTTCGGCCTTTTTTGGGAATTTTCTATTATTCTTGTATCTAAAATTGCATATTAAATTATGAAAATAACTGCATGCTGTTAGATCGAAAGTCCATAAATATTGCAACAACTGTAGGTGTTTTCTTTGTCAATTCCTTAACTAGTAGAGTGAATTGTAAACAGGGCCATATATTAGAGGGGTCTCTGATATTTTCCTTAAAGATATTTCTTGTTCTGTGAACTGTTGTCAACTCCCCAGGCTCTCTCAACAAAAACCCCACTAGGTGTACGTATAGATACTTAAAAAGTTTCTTCTTGATTGTTTTCATTAATTCCTATGCAGTCGAGGCTTCAAGCAAAGCAGGAGATTGGTGGGAATATCTCATTAAGATACTCAGGTTATGTTTCAGATGAATTTAGCCATATCTCATTTTCAACATATTTCAGAAATATAACATCATTATCCTTATTATTGTCGTAATGCATTTGTTGATTTCATATTATAACAAGTTAATAACATCAATTATTGTGATCACTAGTCATCCTAAATTTGGATAACTATATGTGTGTGGTATTCTGTTGTGTTTTGTTTTTGGAGAGAAGCTTGGGTGGGACTGGTGCGCATGCGCCCGCCCACTGAAAGCAAATCACTTGGGTTGGGATCATGAAAATCTAACTCCATGCCACTTGGTGTTCTGACCCAAGGTTTTCGCTTGTTTTTGATGTAATGACTTTTAAATGCCATCTCACTGTTTTGGATTTCTCTTTGTTTCTTCACATTCCTATTCATGCACATTGCATTGATCATATTATTAATTCTTTCTTTCTGTACTATATGTTGGTGCTCTTCTGTTCCAGTTTTGTTTGCTTTGTTTGAGATAAAGGAATAAATCCTCTTTTTTTGTGTGATAAGGTTGTGATGACGATCCTATGGTAGGTCAGAATGGTAACTGATATTTTGCAGAACAGGTACTATTGATGCGATAATTAAAATGATCCGATATGAGGGATTGCCTGGTTTTTACAAGGGGATGAGCACAAAGATTGTACAGAGTGTTTTTGCAGCTTCTGTACTATTCATGTTAAAGGAGGAGCTTGTTAAAGTTTACACAGTGCTGGCAGTTAAGAGCCAGAAACTTCTATCAAATGTAATAAATTGATTCTTCATTGTGTACAATGGGGGTACCTGTGTTCCCTTTTGATTTTTACATAATTGTAGCTTAAATTCAATGACAGAGGCTATCATATGATGATGTAAATATGAGTCACTAAAAGATTGGCAACTCAGGCCTTATATCGAGTTTCTTGGACTTAAAAGAGTTCTGTGGGGAACTTCTTATCTCATATCACAAATCTGTAATTTACTCATTGGCTGATGTCACCTTACTGCTATTTAAAATTCAAGGTGCAATAGTCTGATATGAGACATTGCTCTTGTAATTCTTTTATGAAGTCTGGACTGCTCTGAAACATTGCTTTAGGTTCTTTTTTGGACTGTACGATTTTATGGTTTGTGCTTGTTTTGCTTATAAGTTTGGGCAATTTCTATACTTCTTTTAAAACATCCTTTTGTTAAGAGAAGAAAGTATGACCAAAGACCCCTTTTCAGTGCAAGTGGGAAATGAATTTTGGAATTGGGAAATTGTGTCTGAAATATATAGTTTATGTTCTTATGTTTTCATGGTTCTTTCCCTAGCTTTCTTAAAATTCGGAAGTTAGGAAATGGAAACCTTTTGTGTATGAATGTAATTCATGTAGTTACGTTTTTATAACTTTTTTTTCTTCAGCTTTTGAGGTGTGTTACAAAGTGATAACTGGATGTATGATAGTGCTCAATTAGATGATGCTGATTTGTACTTTTCATTAGTAAATTGCAAATTTTAGTGTCTGCGAACCTAAGAAAAGACAACTGTATACATTTTTTAATTGCTTGAAATTACTATTGTTGAGGATAACCTGAAAGCTTGACTTTCCATCATGCTTATATGCTACAATTGATTTGTTTACTGATTAGCTGTTCAATTCAGATAATTTAGCACCTTTATGGTTCTAAATCATTTTGCCATTGTTAGAGTTCTTATTAAATTTCAGTGTCAGTGGGCCCATAATGCAGTCTTGTGCAAAGAATTGCAGCTTTGAAGATTGGAGGACAGGGTCTCATTCTTTTCTTAGAAGTTCAGTGGATGAGGAAGGTAATTCATTAGAGTACAGTTCAGAAATTTTGCAGGTGCAACTGATACCTTATAAAACCATGGATTGCTGTTTTGCCCAAGTCAATTTATGATCTATAAGTTTGCTTGGATGAAGGTAGATTCCAGAATTTCTTTTTATAGGTACTTCATTTAATAAAGTAATTTTAATAAAATTATACTCCAAAATTTATTTAATGTCAAATGCTCTGAAGTCGTACTGATATTAATCCAATGCACTATTAAGCCATCAGTTGTAGGCTTGCTGGTACATGAGTTGGGGACTGTTTTGAGTCGATTTTGCTGTGTAGCCATCTGGATTTCTCTATGCTCCATGATAATTACTCGTCTTAAGCTACAGCATGTAGTTACAGATTATGCCGCACATGTCTTACTTTTGGTTTCCCCTGGCAGAGAATTTCCTTGCAACTCCAGGAACGATATAATCTACAGATGAAAAGTAAGACTGAGTTAGTCCTATTGCCAGTGTTATAAAATAATTGATATCTTTCAGTATTTACATGTTTCTTGCACTGTCTTGTGAATGATGATCTTCATAAGCTCTAAAAGAGTTAGATCGGAGCTTAAGATTCTTTGTAGCTGTGCTTTCTTTCTCTTTATTTGCATTTTCAAACAATATATCTTGACTGTATGGCTCAACACTTGCATCACTCTGCTGAATAGCGGACAATGACAACCACCTGTGTTTGGCCTTTGCTGTTTTTAAGATGCAGTCCTTATCTATTTGAAATCTTGCTAAAGGATTCGTTTTGGGATCTAATGTGGCACCCGATTGTTTGTCCTCTAATAAAATTCCAGAGAAGGTTGAACTCTGGTGAGGCCAAGTTGTGGCTGCCTCTAATTCTTCTGTTGGACATGTCTCTTGTTCTTGAGATGGTGGTGTTCTATCCTTCAACTTAATGTGCCTCAAGTTATTATCTGATGGGGAAGATGACTTTTTATGTGCAATATGGTGTGTTGGAGCTTCAGAATTTCTGTTATATACAAATTCAGGTGGAAATAGTGTTCTCCCTGTATCTTGAATGGTTTCCAAGTCTACTGGTTCGATGCTCATATTTATTGTAACGGGGCATCCGACGGCGTCTGTCAGAGCCCGTGATATGCCTTCTTCAGACATTTGGGCTGCCAGCTTGTCTTCAGGTCTTTTGAACATCAAATGCACGATGACCTTGGCTGTGAAAGTGAACAATCAAAGGACAAAGAAGTATTTACCTTAATGAACATAGAAGTTAAAATAATTAAAAATGTGCTGGCTAATAGTAAAAAAGGCATTACCACTAGATATAGTTAATGATGCAAGCTTCACTTGGCGATACAAGAACTCTTTCATATATTTACTTTGTATTTTCCCCAGCATATCCAGCCAAATTTTTTCCATGTCTCTAATGCAATCTAAGTGACTGATTGTGTCTGTTTTGTTATGGGATAAATTTTGACATAGTAAGCATTCTGATTCCGCATTGGACTTTTCACCTGCAAGCAAAAATGATAACTAGCTATGTTGCTGGCAGAACAGAATTTCATTACTTGCATACTGAATTTTCTGTTATGTTACCTGAGGATAGCATAATGTCTCTTGGAAGGACCGTTGCTGTAGATGCTCTGTCAGCAACATCTTGCCTAGCTATTTGTAGAAAGGCCATAAATATCCAAGTTGTCTGGCTAATTGATGATCTGGGCTCTTTCTCTACTTCAACTAATGTCTTTAAGGCATAGCTCAATCTCTCTGATTGATTGTTTGCTGCAGATTTGCACCAGAGAATTAGAAGGTATGCAAATGTTAAAATAAGCATAACTTAAAGATAGCTTAGGAGAAATAAATTAATAAATCCAAATACTGTATCTTACTGAGCTGTGATCTACTATTCAACAGTTTGTTGTACTTTGATGTAACAGGTGATGAACAGGACTCAGAAGTAAAAATAACGGCATTTGAGAGCACGTCTGTGATGAGAGCTATCAGCTGGGATACAAGAGTGTGTGCTTCAACTCCTGTTGCACTCAGTTGTCTTGTAGATATGATAGTCCCCTCAATGTCTCCTGAAACTGCTATTGAGAGCAAGTTGACGAGCTTATTTTGTGGAACTAGACCTACCTGTATGAAGAAGCATTTATAAAAAAAAGGCTGCTATTAACTTGTTGAATAGAAGACAAAAGTGGTTGGCATCCCTTTGTTTGTATCTGGGAGTTCAATGAAGTTAGAGAAGAAGGGCAAAAGTCAGAAATACGAAGAAACCGAAAAGGAAGGCACCTACAATCTGTTGGACCATGGAACTAGTGATTCTTGCACCCAGTAAGGTTAACTGGTCTAGAATGTTCTCTGCTTCTCTCAAGGATCCCTCTGCCTTAGCAACTATCAGTTTCAGAGCTTCTGTCTCAATTTCAATATCTTCCTGGGCAATGATCTTTGCTAATTTCAGCGTGACATCCATGTCCTTGAGTTTGGGGAAGCAGAATTTCTGACATCTTGATGATATTATTTTGGGTATGGTGGTGGCATCTTCAGTGATCAGGACAAATATCAAAGTGGAACCATAGCTCCCTTCTATCATGCACAGAAGTTCATCCCATGCTTCTGCAGAGAGCAAGTGACATTCCTCAATGATAAATACCTTAAAGCCGGGTACTGCTGGCATAAATGATGTGTTCTGTAGGAGTGTACTGATTTTTTGAAATCCAGTGTTCCTGCTTCCCGAGCATAAGTCCATGACATAAAGGCTTCTGGAGCAGCCTCTGCAACCCCAACATGGTTTGTTGGGTGAAATGGATTTGCAATGCATTGCCATGGAAAATATTCTAGCTGTAGACGTCTTCCCATTGCCGCTAGAGCCATAGAAGAGATAAAGGTTTGCAACCTTCTTTTCTGGGAAGCTTTAGCAAGGGCCTTCACAATGAGTTCATGACCAACAATGTCTTGGAAAACCTTTGGTTGATATTTGTAAGTGAGGCTTTTGTTGGAATGGCAGTAATCTCTGGAGTGACAAAATGAGTTCCTATTGTCATGTTGGCTATCATGACTGCTCAGGTACGCCAGTCCACAACCAGAATTATAGATATTGTCATGGACCCTTGAATTCTCTTCAGTTGAAAATAGTAGATCAAATGAGCAACTGGCTTTTGGTATTGTCATCTCGTTATGGTCATTGATAGACCTCGTGCTGCGTACAAAGCTAGTCACCTTTCTTGTTCTGATACCTTTAAGCATTCTGGGCCAGTGCCAGGGAATGCTCCAGCCGTTCCGATGGGACTTAGTATTATCGTCATTAAGCATTACTGGGACGGTTTTACTTGAAGATGGAGTAAGGAAAGACTGCTCCATGGATGCAGCAATTGAAGCAGCTTCTTTGATCTAATTTAATAATATTTGAGTAGAAACTCAGGTGAAATTTGTCTTTATTTGAAGGGCAATATTGACGTTGACGTTGATATATGGATATTCTTTTTTGAAGTTGTGGACGGCAATATTATTATAATGCCTGCTCCGTTTACTTGGGAGGTATAATTAAGAGGTTTAGCCGGCTATCATTGGATACTTGTCAATAAACCATTTAAAACTACTCTAAAATAAATGTATTATATGACATTTTATACTATAAGCTGATTTATCATTAATTAAAAAATGGACAAAATGCAGTCTGATCTCATTTTTTGAAGACAGAGACTAAAAAGACTATCGAAGCCAAGCGCAGAAATACAAATCAACACAAGTGGCAGCGTTTGCCTGCGAGGCTGCATTCAACGATTTGTTGGACCATTCTGCATCGGAATCAACTTTGATGGATTATTTTGTCTACTTACAAAAAATATATAGATAACAATTCATTATCATCTATTATTGCATATTGGATTTAGATGCAAAACAACTTTATTTGAGCTTTTTATTATACTCAATTACCATTTTTTTAATTACATTTTCATATTTATAATAAATTGTTTTACCAAAAGGAAATTAAATTAAGCTTCTAAGATAGTGTAAACTACCATAATGCCAACAACCAAAACTGTTAAGGCTACATTAAAAATAAAGTAATTTCTTTTTCTTATATCCAAAAACGTAATTTTAAAATTTGTTTCAATAATGCCCTTATTTAATGAAGAAAACAAATATCCTTAATCTAAATTTTCAAAAATTTCAGTAAATATGCTTATAATATTGTGGATATTCAAAATGATTTTTTATATCAATTCTTTCAAAATATAAATATAAAAAGTACTAATATTTACTTCCTTACCTTTAATCACCTTAAATTAGAAAATTAAAATAAAGCTACAGCCACTTAATCAAGAAGTGATAGGTTGGTTTCTGGATTAAAGGCATATTGTGTACTGAAGTGAAAAACTATGGATATTAAACAATGAAATGAGTGACAATTTGACAATACACAAACGTCGTCAACTTCAATGCCAAGTGCCTCGTTCACGACTCAATTATACTTTTCTCCAACATTGAATAGCATCTCTCTTCTTTGTAAGGAGAGTAGAGGAACATCATCTCTAACCCTATTATCTTTATCAAAGAAACAACCAAAAAAAAAATTTAAAAACGACAAAGAATGATAAGTGTTTACATAGATACATCAAGCCTTAAATACCATGATGCCTGACATATTGATGGCTAATATACACAAACTGGGTTGATTCTTGTGATACAGCATCCACTAGCCAAAGCTTCAAAGATTGAATAGTTATTACTGATTGATCACTACAGATTTACATGATACACCAATCAAGGGATCGCACAACCCAAATTATTGATTCTGAGGAATTTGTCGATACTTACCTCCATAATAAAATAAAAATATATCACATGCCATACAGAAAAAGTCTGCATGAATTCCGTAGATGAAATAGCCAGCATGGAAGGCTTAAAAGACGCTACTTTCCACAAATCTTCTACACCAGAGATAACCTCTGCTGTCTGGTTGAAAAACCTAACTAGCATATCAAAAGGCACATAGTACAGAATCATCCTCCTAATTGGAATTTGATGCAATACTTGCATCTCTATTAGTAAAGTTTCATCCACTCTGCAAACTTATAAGTATTATAACAGTAGCCAAGAGCATAAGGGTCTTATATTTCTAAAGAAGAAAATCTGCTAGTTTGTTGCAAAAGTCTGTTGGCACTGTAGAAGTTGAGAGTTATAAATCAAATTGCTAAGATTGAATAAGGAAAGAGTTATTAGACGAACATTTCTTTGAAAGCTGACAGGAATGTTTCAGTAAACAACTCCAATCCAATGCTCAAGGAATCAATGACAAAGAAATAGAACATGTACATTCATTGACACGTAGCACAAATTTGAAGCTTATCCTGAAGCACATAATAGCTATCCTCTTGACCACTATCGACAATGTGTACCGTTTTTGTTTGGAATTCTTTATCCCGTTATTCTTTTATATTAAACAATTAATAGATCAAAAGAATGATATAAATTGCGTGATTTCTTAAGTATGTAATATACATGCACTAGCTCACCAAAAGTTGTCAACAATGCCTAAGAAATTGAAGCAGAACCTGTCGCTGGATTTCGGAGAATCTGTTGCAGCAACCGTGCTGCGAGACGTTGAGTGATTCCACCGATAACACGACCTCCAAGACTGCGTGCTTCAGGTTGTTGAAGGACCTAATCAATAAGACTCCACTATTAGCAATTTATTTTTCAATTAATACTATTAGTAACCAATAGACTTAAAAGTTTAAGTAACAAATTCATATATCATCACATGAGGGGACTCGAACACAAGACTCCTTGGTATAAGGAAGCTCTGATACCATGTTAGTAGCCAACATATCTAAAGGCTTAAACTGATAGGAAATGACCCAATAATAGTATTTAAGTACTCTAACAAATTCTAGTTTTTTTTTTTTGAGGAAAGATACAATTAGTATTCAATCCTTAATTACAATTTCCTCCACATCTTAATATATTTTGTTATAAAGAATATAAGAGATTCACACATGCTTTAAAGTGGACTTCAGTTAAAATGTTAATTGTATCCAATTAGCACATAAACTTTCAGCCTACTCAAAGCAGCATATGAAAAATGATAAATACTTCTTGAAATGGTGTCAGAGCAAGGAAATATCTTCTGATGTTGTGCATTAGCGTCGGAGATCTCATTCTATTCTGGCTTCAGATAACATGACATAAAAAAAAATCTCAATATTACATGCCATGCTTCTAAGCTTTTTCTATATAAACTATTTTGGAGCATAACAGTCAAACATTTGTTTAAAAAGAGTTACAACAAAATGTTTATCTTACTCAGCTGGACGCTTATAGTGAAGAGTACCAATCATTAATCAAGTTTTATATTTATTGTCCATGGGGTACAATTTAAATTTCACTATTATAACGCTTTAACTATGTTTTAAAATAAATATACAAAAATTCGCGCTGAGAAGTGCAACAGTTTTATATTCAAACCATTTATTTCCAATCAAAACTAGTCAAGAATTAAAAGCAAAGATAGCACGTATACTGGTTCTTACCTGTAATACTGGCTGCAACAAGGCTGGATCAAAGTTTTCAGAAGATTGAAGAAGCCCCCATATCCTTAAAACTTGTTCCCGAAGCTGTAACGTGTTTTCCAATTCAGTATCACTCATAACAAGAGGTCCCCTTGCATTGCCATTGAAAATTAGAGTTCGCATAAGATCAGGGATATATTTATATGTGTCAACAACTGTTCCCAGAACAACAGCTTCAGTGACACGAACAGACTCTTTAATTACTAAAATCCTGAGCTCTTCACCCTCAGGATCAAGTAATAGCTTCAGAACAGGTTGTAAAGCATCTTTTGCAGAGAAATCTCTATCTTTTCTTCCCTGAAGAAGCAGGTTTTCAAGTCTATTCCACCTGCATCAAACCAAAATATAGAGTTTTTCAAATGTATCCATCATCCACCACAAACAGAAAATGAACAAAATTGTAATTTGTCAACAGATTACATGCCTAAACCTCCCATCCTTGAAAAGCAACTCTATGAGAGCATCTCTGAGATATGGATTTGGATCCGTGAGAAGCCTTTTAGCAAAATATGGATACGAAGCAGCCAGCACCTTGAAGTTAGGATCAGCATAAAGCGCCAAACCTTCTAGTACAGTAAGCGACCTCAGTATCAATGCATAATATGCTGGGACTGCAAAGAAATTCAAAAGCCAAATCGGCAATACTTCATAAGAAAGTAAACTGCAGTTTTCTACATTGTTACAACTATAACATTAATAAATATTCTGCAATGAATATAGTCACTAAAGAAAAAAAATATTTTACAAGCAACAAAATCGTAAGACTCAGCACATCCATTGGATATTTCGTAATCCATAAAATCGAGGCCTGCTGGCCAAGATACCGTAACCAAACAAATGTACACAAACTAACAGGATAAGGGCATAAAAGTCACTAAATAAAACTTTAAAAACTCACCATTAAATGGATATTGATATAAAACAGCACCCAATCCATCTACAAGTGTTTTGAAGTTTAGCTCGCTCACAGTGGAATTAAGGGCATCATCAAAGAAATTCCGAAGAGCTGGTACAATTGGGGAAACATCTACATCAGGTGACAGGAAATCTAGAGCATAGTAATCACGGGCCATAGCTTCGTAATCTCGATTAACCATGTGAACAACATGACCAATGATAGCAAATCTTGCTTCTTCTGGGGTCTCACTCATCATCCCAAAATCAAGAAAAGCAAGCTTTCCCTCAGGTGTTGCCAAGAGATTGCCAGGATGAGGATCTGCATGAAAGTATCCGTACTCAAGTAGCTGTCTGAGGCTGCACTGAATACCTGTATTGACCAAATCCAGAACCTTTAAACCCTGTCTTTCAAGGGCCTCTTGCTCATTCAACTTGACTCCATCAACCCACTCCATTGTCAATACTTTCCCACTTGTATAATCCCAGAAGATATCCGGAACAAGGACATCCTCCTTATCAGCATACAACTTTTTAAACCTCCTTGCATTTTGTCCCTCCTGCAGGGACCTGTCAAAATTAAGATCCAAAGCCGAAAGAATCTTATACAAATTACTACGACTTTATTTATTTTGAAAAGGTCCTGAGAGGCATACATCACCCAAAAGTTTTGTTGAAAAGAAAGAAGCCATCAGCATTGATAATTTTGTTTTCTAAACAAACAACAATTAGTGAGGAAACTAACCTGCACATAGTTGAGTTCTTGATAAACTCTACGTGCAAATTCATCAATAAGGGCAACAACATCACTCGTGATTATGTCGACATACTCATTAATGAGAAATCCTATACCTCTTACAAGGTAAAAGTCGAGACCTATGGCTTCTTCAATACCGGGGCGTTGAACCTTGACAGCAACTATCTGGCCAGAGTATTTAAGCTGAGCTTTGTAAACTTGGCCTAAACTAGCAGCGGCAATTGGGGAAGAGGAAATGGAAGAGAAAATTGAGTCGAGTGGTAGTCCAACTCTGTCTCGATCCACGAAAATGCTTCAGCATCAGGAAACGTCGGCAGAGCATCCTGCTCAAACATAATCACAGTGAAATCTTTGTTTGTTGCTCTACATAAGATGAGGCATACATCTGGCTAGTTGAATGATATAGTGAAAAGTAAACCAATATTTTGAGACTCAAAGAAACTTGATAGTAAATTAGTAAAGGGCCGTTTGAAGAAATAAATAAAGAAGGAAAAAAATAGTTGTAATCTTAATGTTAAACAGATAAATGATATAATACAATCCTGTAAGCCTGGACACAAAGTGAAGAAG